>PJEN01017558.1:0-35026 GCA_004024605.1 Pteronura brasiliensis
GGTTATGTCTGGTTCAATCTTCTGTCCCTGGGGACATCTGTCTGTGTGTCTGAGTGGAGGTAGTTTCTCAGCTTGTGTCAGAATGCCCGTTTGTCCATGGAGGCCTCGATTATTTGGGTGGCCTCAAGGGCCTTGGAGCTCCTCGGGATATGACAGAAGGGCAAGTGTGAGGCCGTCGCTCAGGCTTGTGTCTCAGGATTGTGTTTCTAGGATGGCCACAGAATGTAGGGGTGGCCTCATGGGCCATGGACGAGTCTCCCTCTCTGGGGATTTGCACCAGCTAGGTTTCTGTTTAGGGTCTAGGGTGTGGATCTCTGATGTGCATATGCTAAGACAAGGTCACCGTATTCTGAATTGAAGGAGAGTGTCAGGCATTCTCTCACACAAGAATTGGTGTCCTAGGGCTGCCTAACGTGTGGGTTTCCTGTTGTGGCATGGAGGTGCCTCCTGATCGGGGGCTTTGCATAGCTCCAGAAAGAATGGTTTCAAACTGGAGGACATGTGGAGTCCTGTTGTAAGGCTCTAGGGCCCTCCAAATGAAGGGATTCCAGAGCAGGGCTCTGGTTATGGATGCCTGAAAATTCAACCAAGGGTCAGGCTTAGGGCATGGGCCATGGGAGGTCCAATCTGCTTACTCTGGCAAGAGGTATGTGGATGGCTGATTGGAAGTCAGTGCTCAGGTTGAGAGACAGAATGTGTATTAGTATCCATGGTCGGCTTCTCCTGCTGTGTGTGGCTTAGTGGTATCGTGCAGCTTTCTCCTAATTTGAGGGTTGTGTGCAGCTCCTTAGGGCACCTTTTCCATCTGGAAGGCAGGCAGAGTCTTCTGGTATGGCTCTGGTGTTCCTATCAGCAGGGATGTAGACCATGACTGTGAGAACAAAAGTCTGAAAAGCCAATCTAGGGGTATAGTCAGGGCCAAGGACATGGCAGGGCGAACCTATAGTCGCTGAGGCAAGCTCCCCGGGATCTGAGGTTAAGGTGAGTGTCATTAGGTCACTCAGGCTGGAGTTTGTGTTATTGACATCTGTCAAAGCTGGGAGTGGCCTCGTGGGGACATGGAGTTTTCTCCCGCTCTGGGATTTTAGCGTAGATAAAAAACACCTTGTTCTATTCTGGGGAACAGGCCTGTCTTGTTGTATGGCTCAGGGATCCCCAAAATGGAGGGATTCGAGAGCAGGGCTCAGGGTGTGGATGCCTGAAAACGCAATACACAGTGAGGATTCAGTCCTAGCTGCACTGCAGGCCTTCAATCCTGGCTCTGGACCGAGCTACCCATGGGGATGTGTTGAAAATGGGGCTCAGGCTAAGGGTCACAATGGGTGTTTTTGTCCCAGGTGGCAAGCATTAAAGGGTGTGGCCTCAGGGGCAATGACGATTTTGCCAAACTCTGGGGATTTACATAACTCCAGAGAGCATCTGGGTGGCAATAGGAGTGCTGTTTTTTGGCTCAGGGGTTCACCATTGGGAGGGATTTGAAAGAAGGGAAGGGCTCTGGGTATTGATGCCTATACACCCAAACTATTGTTGTTTCATGCCTTGGGGAATGGCCCTTCTTCTGTGCTGACTCTGGCGCCAGCTATGTGGGTGGCTGACTGGAGGTCAGGGCTCAGGTGAGGGACAGAACCATAAATGAGGGCAGCTTTGTGGTTTCATTCAGCTTTCTCCGAATCATTGGTTTGCGTGCAGCTCCATAGGGCATATTTTCCTTCTGCAGGGCAGGAAGAGTTCTGTGTTGTGGCTCCAGTGGACCCCATCTGGAGGGCTTGTGGACCAGGACTCTCTGTACAGAGGCTTGAGAACAAAGCTAGGGCTAAGGCTAGGGCCTAGCTCATGACAGGCCCAACGTACTGAGATGCTGAGGCAAACTCCAGGAAATCTGAGATTAAGGCAAGTATCAGGATGTTGCTCAGGCTGAAGATTGTGTCCATGCACTCTGCCAAATGTAGGTTTAGCCTCATGGGGGCAAGGAGTTTTCTCTGGCTCGGGGGTTTTTGTGCAGTTCCAAATAACTTGGTCTCTTTTGGGGGGCAGGTACTGTGTTGTTTTATGAATCAGGGTCCCCCCCCTATGGAGGGATTCGAAAGCAGAGTTCTGGATATGGATGTCTGAAAACCCAGTCTAGGTTTTGGATTTGGTCCTAGTGGCATGGCAGGCCTGAGAGCCTGGCTCTGGGCGAGCTTGCCATGTGGCTTTGTTGAAAATGTGGCTCAGGCTAAGGGTGACAATGGGTGTGTGTACAGGATGGCCTGCCATAGTGGGCGTGGCCTCAGGGGCAATGCAGGTCCCTGTCATCTCTGAGGGCTGTACATAACTCCAAAACCAAGATTTCCTCCCTGGGGGGAAGGAGGAATTCTGATTTGCAGTTCTGGTGTCCCCCCATGGGGAGGGATTTGAGAGAAGGGTTCTGGGTACGGATCCCTGATAACCCAACCTAGGTTTATCATAAGGGCCTAGGGACATGGCAGGTCTGAACTTACTTGTCAGTCCTGGATATAGCGGTGGGCCAGGCCGGATGGAGACATCCAATCAGTGGGACGTGCATATATTTACTGAGGTGAGTTGAAATCCCATTGGCCACCTGTTTGTCGGCCGGGCTCAACAACCTCTCTAAAGGTTAGTCTGTGAGGCTGTGCCAGGGGAGAGTAGTAGGAGTAGTAGGAGGAGTTAGAGCCATTAGGGAGAGCCACTGGGGAGAGCCGTTAGAGCCGTTTGTTGGGAGAGCCCTTAGGATAGCCATCAGGATAGCAATGGTAGTGATAGTTGTTGGGAAGCACGCCGCCCCTACCGCCAGGGAGCGGCCTCGACACCACCGAACTGCAGCCCCGTCCTGAACGGCCTTGCCGCACTGAGCGGCCTTGCAGTCCAGAGTCGCGAGCGGCTTCACCGCAACAAACCGCGGCCCCACCGTGAGCGGCCTCACCACCGGTAACCGCAGCCCCACCTCGAGGTGCCTCACTGCCCTGAGCCGCGGCTCCACTGGGAGTGGCTTCACTGGAGCGGCGTCATTCTGGGAAGCAGCCTCTTCGGCGTGTGGCCTCGTTGGCCTGTGTCCTCATCATGGAGCGGCCTCGTCGTCGAGGGGCCTCATCCGGAGTGGCCTCATCCAGAGCAGCCTCGTCTTGGGAGCATCATCATCATCAAGTGGCCTCATTCGGAACAGTGGACTCCTCTCGGGGGCGGTCTTGTTAGAGTGGCGTCATGGGGATGCAAGTCTGTGTCATTGGGGTTGTCGTCCTTGTTGTCATCATCGCTGTTGTCGCTTCTTCGTCGTTGGGAGAGGCCACGTCTGGGGTGCGGCCATGTCCGGGGAGCGGCCTCGCTGGGGAGTGGCCTCGCTGGAGCGGCATTATTGTCCTCATTGTCATTGTCTCTTTGTTGTCGGGAGTGGCGTCCTCGTTGTTGTCGCCTCTTCATAAGATATGGCCCCGACAAGTCAGTTTGATTTTTGATGAATGGCTCGAAATAAAGCTTTGTTTGATTTTCACTTTGTGTCAGTCTCATTCCTTTGATCATAACCCTAACAGTCACCCCTACATTCCACGGCTACCCTTGATGCAAAATCCAGAGACAAATGCCTGAGAAACTGCCTCACACTCGCCATTTATTCAGATCCCGAGGATCTCCCCCTCATGATCTGTAGATCAGGCCTGACATACCCTTGGCCCCAAACCTAAGGCAAGATTGTGTTTTCAGACATCTGTCCCCACATTTCTGACCCACACCCCTGAAGCCACACTGCAGGACTGTGCCTGCCCTCTCCAAGGAAATTCTGCCCATTCCATTGGCCACAACCCTATGGATTAGGAGAAATATCCAAGGTCCCCAAGGCCATCCCAAGAGTGTAGTTCTCCCTGGAGAAACAGGGGGGATCTATCACAAGATGAGCAACTACCTCCACTCAGACAAGCAGACAGATGTCCACAGAGAGAGAAGATTGAAGAGGACAGGCCCCTAGGCCCGAATCTGAACACTTGCTTTGGTTACCAGGCATCTCTCCTCAGAGGCCTGGTTTCCAATACCAGAATATGGGGCTTTTTGAGGCATCATACAGAACACCTCTTGTCTCCACATGGGAAACTTGCTCTTTGAAGCTGTGTCCAACCCTCCGGTTAGGAGAATACTTCAGGACCCTCGAGCCACTGCCCCATTCCTAGGACTCCATGGACACAAGCCCACATGATGACACATTCTCAGAAGAGACCATTTCAACTCAACCACCTGCGTATGTCCCCTAGAGCCTGCAGATTGAACCTGCTTTGTCAGTATGAGCCAATGGGAATGCAAGGTGTGGTGCCCTGGCATCCGTCCTTAGAACCCTGCTCTAGTGTCTTTCTGTAGAGGGCATCCAGGAGCCATGCCACAGGACTCAACTGTCCCACAGAAGGAATCCTTGCGGTTTGGAGCATCTCACAACTCCCAGCGTGGGAAAACCTCCAGGGTCTCATGAGGCCCCCACCTTCCTGAAGGGGCCATCAAGGACACAAATTCCATCCTGAGCCCATGACCGATGCTTGCCTTGACTTTAGATGCAGAAGATACTGATTAAGGCTCTTCTGAGTGGGTCTGCGGTACCCTCACCCTGAAACCTAACCCTAGCTTGAGTTCTATGATTTTCGTGCACACACTCCTGGCCCACAAGCCCTCTAGATTGGGAATTCTGGAGCCACTGCACAGGACTCTTCCTGGCACAAGAAGAAAAACATTGCCCTATGGGGCTGCTCAGAAACCCCAAATGAGGATCAACCTGCATGCCACTCGACTGCACCCCAATTATATAAGCTGCCTTGGGCACCAATGCTCTATCAGACACAGCCTGAGCCTGGACCACCTGACTGACACTTAGAGAGCCGGCCGCACATCCAGCACATCGGAACTTCCATGGCCTTAGGAAGACTTAACATGCCAACATGGATTTTCAGGCTTCAGAACCTAGAACTTATCACCAATCACTGCACAGGGGTGAACCTGATGCTGAAATCAGAACTCCTCATTCCCCATGGCAAGAAAACTTGCTGTTGGCATGGTGTCCAACATTCAGGGTAGGAAAAACCAACAAGGCCCATGAGGCCATGCCGGTGCTTGAGGGCCGCTGTGGGCACAAACACGCATTGTGACCGTCAGTGTGAGCCACGTGCTCAAGGAAGGCCTCTCAGTGGCTGGACCAGGAGCCCACATATGGGGCTTGCCAGGTCCTTAGGACCACAGTTCTAACCAAGGTTGTGTTTTCTAGTCACCCGTACCCAGGGCTCTGCTCTGGAATCCTTAATTTGTAGGGACACCTGAGGCAGAAAACAGGACTCCACCCTTCCCTGAGAATGACCCCAGTCTCTTGGTATCTGGCCCAAATTCCCAGAGAGGGAGACTCCTCCATGGCTCATGTGGACACCCCTATAATCTAGGATATCCTTGATACAAGGTCCAGAGACAAATGCCTGAGAAACAGCCTCCCACTCGCCCTTCGTTCAGATCCCGAGGAGCTCCCCTCATGATCTGTAGATTGGGCCTGCCATACCCTCGGCCCCAAACTTAAGCTGAGTTTGTGTTTTCAGACTTCTGTCCCCACAGTTCTGGCCCACACCCCCTCCAGGCTGGGGCCCCTGGAGCCATACCATAGGACTGTGCCTGCCCTCTCCAAGGAAACTGTGCCCATTCCATTGGCCACAACCCTATAGATTAGGAGAAACCTCCAAGGTCCCCGAGGTCATCCCAAGAGTGTAGGCCATCCTGGACAAACAGGGGCGATCTGAAAAAACCTGAGAAACTGCCACCACTCAGACAAACAGACTGAAGTCCCCAGAGACAGAAGATTGAAGAGGACAGGCCCCTAGGCCCGAATCTGAACACTTGCTTTGGTTTCCAGGCGTCTCTCCTCAGAGGCCTGGTTTCCAATACGAGCATATGGGGCTTTCCTGAGGCATCAGTCAAAACAAATCTCGTCTCCACTTGGGAAACTTACTATTTGGAACTGTGTCCAACCCTCCAGTTAGGAGAATCCTTCAGGGCCATCGAGCCACCATCATATTCCAATGTCTCCGTGGACACAAACCCACATCATGACCCATCATCAATAGAGTCCATTTCAACTCAACCACCTGTGTAGCTCCCCCAGAGCCAGCAGATAGAACCTGCTTTGTCAGTAGGAGCCAATGAGAATGAGAGGTGCGGTGCCCTGGCACCCATCCTTAGAACCCTGATCTCGAGTCTTTATGTATGGTGCGTCCTGGAGCCATCCAATAGCACTCGACTTTCCCGCAGAAGGAATCCTTGCGGTTTGGAGCATCTCACAACTCCCTGTGTGGGAAATCCTCCATGGTCTCATGAGGCCCTCACCTTCCTGAAGGGGCCATCATGGACACAAATTCCAACCTTAGCACACAACTGATCCTCACCCTGTCTTTAGATGCAGGAGATATTGATTAAGCCTCCTCTGAGTGGGCTTGCGATGCCCTCGCCCTGAAACCGAACCCTAGCTTGTGTTCTAAGATTTCTGTCCTCACACTCTTGGCCCACAAACCCTCCAGACTGGAATTCTGGAGACACAATGCAGCACTCGGCCTGCCCACCAGAGGAAAACCATTGCCCTATGCACTGTCCAGTACCCCAAATGAGGATCAACCTGCACGCCCCTCGACAGCACCCCAATTATATAGGATGCCCTGAGCACCGATGCTATGTCAGACACAATCTGAGCCTGGACCTCCCGACTGACACCCAGACAGCTGGCCGCACACTCAAGATATCGGAGACGCCATGGCCTTAGGACGACATCACTTGCCAACCTGGATTTTCATGCTTCAGAACCTAGAACTTATCACCAGTCACTGCACAGGGGTGAACCTGATGCTGAAATCAGAACTCCTCTTTCCCCATGGTAAGAAACCTTGCTGTTGGCTTGGTGTCCAACCTAAATTGTAGGAGAAACCAGCATGGAACATAAGGCCACACCGTGCTGCCTTGGGCACAAACACACATTGTGACCCTCAGCGTGAACCCCGTGCTCAAGAAAGGCCTCTCAGTGGCTGGACCAGGAGCCCGCATATGGGGCTTGCCATGTCCCTAGGCCCCCAATCCTAACCAAGTTCGTGTTTTCCAGTTGCCTGTACCCAGAGCTCTGCTCTGGAGTCCATCTTTTGGAGGGACACCTCAGGCAGACAAGAGGACTCCACTCTTCCCACAGAATGACAAGAGAGTCTTGGGAGCTGGGCCAAATCCCCAGAGAGGGAGACTGGTCCATTGCCCATGAGGCCACACCTATATTCCACAGACATCCTTGACACAAAATCCAGAGAAAAATGCCTGAGCAACTGCCTTCCACTCACCCTTCGTTCAGATCCTGAGGAGCTTCCCTCACGATCTGTAGTTTGGGCCTGACATACCCTCAGCCCCAAACCAAAGCCGATATTGTGTTTCCAGACTTCTGTCCCCACAGTTTTGACCCATATACCCTCCAGGCTGGGGCCCCTGGAGCCACACCACAGGACTCTTCCTTTCTTCTCAAAGGAAACTCTGTCCATTCCATTGGCCACAACCCTATAGATTAGGAGTAACCTCCAAGGTCCTGAGGCCATCGTGAGACTGTAGGCCGTCCTGAACAAACAGGGGCGATCTGACACATCCTGAGAAACTACCTCCACTCAGACAAGCAGATGGATGTCCCAGAGACAGAAGATTGAAGTGGACAGTCCCCTAGGCCCGAAACTGAACACTTGATTTGGTTTCCAGGTATCTATCCTCAGAGTCCTGGTTTCTAATACCAGCATATGGGGCTTTCCTGAGGCAACAGTCAAAACACCTATCATCTCCACATGGGAAACTTACTCTTTGGAGCTGTGTCCAACCCTCTGGTTAGGAGAATTTTTCAGGGCCCTCGAGCCACCACCACATACCAAGGTCTCCATGGACACAAACCCACATGATGACCCATCCTCAGGAGAGTCCATTTGAACTCAACCACCTGTGAACCTCACCCAGAGCCAGCTGATAGAACCTGTTATGTCGTTAGGATCCAATGGGAACGTGAGGTGGGGTGACCAGGCATCCGTCCTTAGAACCCTGCTCTCGAGTCTTTATGTATGGGGAGTCCTGGAGCCATCCAACAGGACTCGACTGTCGTGCATAAGGAATCCTTGCAGTTTGGAGCATTTCCCAACTCCCAGCATGGGAAAACCTCCATGGTCTCATGAGGCCCCCACCTTCCTGAATGGGCCATCATAGACAGAAGTTCCAACCTGAGCCCACGTCTGAACCTCGCCCTGACTCTAGATTCAGGAGATATCGATTAAGCCTCTGCAGAGGGTGCATGCGATGCCCTCGACCTGAAACCGAACCCTAGCTTGTGTTCTAAGATTTCCGTCCTCACACACCTGGTCCACAAGCACTCCAGATTGGGAATTCCAGAGGATAAATGTAGCACTCTGTCTGCCCACGTGAAGAAAAACTTGCACTATGGGGCTATCCAAAAACCACAAATGAGGGTCAACCTGTATGCCACTCGACTGCACCCCAATTATATAGGCTGCCCTGGGCACCAATGCTCTGTCAGACTCAGCCTGAGCCCAGAATTCCCGACTGACCCCCAGACAGCTGACCACACATCCAGCACATCAGACCCACCATGGCCTTAGGACGACATCACTTGCCAGCCTGGGTTGTCAGGCTTCAGATCCTATAAATTATCCAATCACTGCACAAAGGTGAACCTGATGCTGAAATCAGAAGTCCTCCTTCCCCATGGCAAAAAACCTTGCTGTTGGCATGGTGTCCAACCTTCAGGATAGGAGATACCAGCATGGCCCGTGAGGCCTCACTCTTTCTTGAGTGCCACCTTGGGCACAAACATGCATTGTAACCCTCAGCATGAGCCCCGTGCTCAAGGAAGGCCTCTCAGGGGCTGGATCAGGAGCACACATATGAGGATTGCCATGCCCATAGGCCCCCAATCATAACCAAGGTCGTGTTTTCCAGTTGCCCTACCCAGGTCTCTGCTCTGGAACCCTCTTTTGGAGAGATACCTGAGGCAGAGAACAGGACTCTAACCTTCCCACAGAATGACCACAAACTCTTGGGAGCTTAGCCAAATCCCCAAAGAGGGAGACTCGTCCATGGCCCTTGAGGCCACCCCTACATTACACGGCCATCCTTATCTTTGACATAAAATCGAGAGACAAAGGCCTGAGCAACTGCCTCACACTCGCCCTTCATTAAGATCCCAAGGAGCTCCCCTCAAGATCTGTAGATCGGGCCTGATATACCCTCGGCACCAAATCTAAACTGAGTTTGTGTTTTCAGATTTCTGTCCCCACAGTGCTGACCCACATCCCCTCCAGACAGGAGCCCCTGGAGCCACACCTCGGGACTCTTCCTGCCCACTCAAAGGAAACTCTGCCCATTCCATTGGCCACAACTCTATAGATTAGGAGTAACCTCCAAGGCCCCCAAGGCCATAATGAGACTGTAGGCCGCCCTGGACAGACAGGAGTGATTGACACAACCTGAGAATCTACCTTCACTCAGACAAGCAGACAGATGTCCCAGAGACAGAAGATTGAAGCAGACACTGCACTAGCCCCAATCGGAACACTTGCTTTGGTTTTCCAGGTGTCTATCCTCAGAGTCCTGGTTTCTAATACCAGCATATGGGGCTTTTCTGAGGCAACAGTCAAAACACCTCTCGTCTCCACATGGGAAACTTGCTCTTTGGAGCTGTGTCCAACCCTCTGGTTAGGAGAATCCTTCAGGGCCCTTTAGCGACCGCCACAATCCAAGATTTCCATGGACACAAACCCACATGATGACCCATCCACAGCAGAGTCTCAACCACCTGTGTAGCTCCCCCAGAGTCAGCAGATAGAAGCTCCTTTGTCGGTAGGATCCAATGGGAATGTGAGATGGGGTGCCCAGGCATCTTTCCTTAGAACCCTGCTCTCGAATCTTTCTGTATGGGGAGTCCTGGAGCCATCCAACAGGATTCGACTGTCGTGCATAAGGTATCCTTGCGGTTTGGAGCATTTCCCAACTCCCAGCATGGGAAAACCTCCATGGTCTCATGAGGCCCCCACCTTCCTGAATTGGCCATCATAGACACAAATTCCAACCTGAGCCCACGTCTGAACCTCGCCCTGACTCTAGATTCAGGAGATATCGATTAAACCTCTGCAGAGTTTGCCTGCTATGCCCTTGCCCTGAAACCGGACCCTAGCTTGTGTTCTAAGATTTCCGTCTTCACACACCTGGCCCACAACCCTTCCAGACTGGGAATTCCGGAGCCACAACACAGCACTCTGCCCACGTGAAGAAAAACTTTGCCCTATGGGGTTATCCAGAAACAACAAATGTGGGTCAACCTGCACGCCACTCGACTGCACACCAATTATATAGGCTGCCCTGGGCACCATGCTCTCTCTGACACAGTCTGAGCCCGGACCTCCCGACTGAACCCCAGGCAGCTGGCCCTACACCCAGCACATCGGACAGGCACTGGCTTTATGACGACATCACTTGCCAACCTTAGTTGCCAGGCTTCAGGACCTAGAATTTATCACTGCTCAGGGGTGAATCTGATGCTGAAATCAGAACTCCTCCTTCCCCATGGCAAGAAACCTTGCTGTTGGCATGGTGTCCAACCTTCAGGTTAGGAGATCCCAGCATGTCCCATGAGGCCTCACCCATGCTTGAGGGCTGCCTTGGGCACAAACATGCGTTGTGACCCTCAGCGTGAGCCCCGTATTCAAGGAAGGCCTCTCAGGGGCTGGACCAGGAGCCCGCATATGAGGCTTGCCATGCCACCGAGCCCCCAATCATAACCAAGGTCATGTTTTCCAGTCGCCCGTACCCAGGGCTCTGCTCAGAAACCCTCTCTTGGAGGGACACCTGAGGCCGAAAACAGGACTCCACTCTTCCCACAGAATGACTCCAAACACTTGCGACACAGGCCAAATCCCCACAGAGGGAGACTCGTCCATGGCTCATGCAGCCACCCCTACATTCCACGGACATCCCTGACACAAAATCCAGAGACAAATGCCTGAGCAACCGTCTTCCACTCATCCTTTGTTCAATCCCAAGGAGTTCCCCTCAAGATGTGTAGATCAGGCTTGCCATACCCTCGGCCCCAAACCCAAGCCGAGTTTTGTGTTTTCAGACTTCTGCCCCCACAGTTCTGGCCCACAACCCCTCTAGGCTGGGGCCCCTGGAGTCACTCCGCAGGACTCTTCCTGCCCACTCAACAGAAACTCTGCCCATTCCATTGGCCACAACCCTATAGATTAGGAGCAACCTCCAAGGTCCCTGAGGCAATCCAGAGTGTAGGCCGCTCTGGACAAACATGGGCGATCTGACAAGCTGAGCAACTACCTCCACTCAGACAAGCAGATAGATATCCGCAGAGAGAGAAGATTGAAGTCAACAGGCCCGTAGGCCTGATTCTGAAGCATTGCTTTGGTTTCCAGTCGACTATCCTCAGAGGTCTGGTTTCCAATACCAGCATATAGGGCTTTCCTGAGGCACCAATAAGAACACCTCTTGTCTCCACATGGGAAACTTGCTCTTTGGGGCTGTGTCCAACCCTCTATTAACGAGCATCCTTCAGGGCCCTCAAGCCACTGCCACATTCCATGGTCTCCATGGACACAAACCCACATGATGACCCATCCTCTGGAGAGTCCATTTCAACTCAACCATCTGTGAAGCTCTACCAGAGCCAGCAGATCGAACCAGCTTTGTCGGTAGCAGCCAATATGAATGCAAGGTGGTGTGGCCAGGCATCCGTCCTTAGATCCCTGTTCTCCAGTCTTTCCATATGGGGCATCCTGGAGCCATCCAACAAGACTCGACTCTCCCACAGAAGGAATCCTTGCAGTTTGGAGCATCTCACAACTCCCAGTGTGGGAAAACCTCCTTGGTCTCATGAGGCCCCCACCTTCCTGAAGGGGCCTTCATGGACACAAATTCCAGCCTAAGCTCACATCTGATCCTCGCCCTAACTTTAGATGCAGGAGAGATAGATTAAACCTCTGCAGAGTGCGCCTGTGGTGTCCTCACTCAAACATAACCGTAGCCTGTGTTCTAAGATTTCCGTTCTCACACAACTGGCCCACAAGCTCTCCAGATTGGAAAATCCGGAGCCACCATACAGCACTCTTCCTGCCCACCAGAAGAAAAATATTGCCCTATGGAGCTGTCCAGAAACCCCAAATGAAAATTAACCTCTACGCCACCCAAAAGCACCCCAATTGTATAGGATGCCCTGGGCACAAATCCTCTGTCAGACACAGCCTAAGCCCGGACCTCCCGACTGACACCCAAACAGCTAGAGACATACGCAGCACATCGGATCCGCCATGGCCTTAGGACGACATCACTTGGCAACCTGGGTTTTCAGGCTTCAAAACCTAGAACATATCACCAATCATTGCACAGGGGTGAACCTGATGTTGAAATCAGAACTTCTCCTTCCCCATGGCAAGAAACCTTGCTGTTGGCATTGTGTCCAACGTAAAGTGTAAGAGAAACCAGCATGGCCTATGAGGCCATGCCCGTGCTTGATGGCCGCCTTGGGCACAAACATGCATTGAGTTCCTCAGCGTCTGTCCCGTGCTCAAGGAAGGCCTCTCAGTGGCTGGACCAGGAGCCCGCATATGGGACTTGCCATGCCCCTAGGCCCCAAATCCTAACCAACTTCGTGTTTTCCAGTCGCCAGTACCCACGGCTCTTCTCTGGACTCCCTCTTTTGGAGGGACACCTGTGGCAGAAAACAGGACTCCACCCTTCCCACAGAATGACCCCAATCTCTTGGTATCCGGCCCAAATTCCCAGAGAGGGAGACTCCTCCATGGCCCATGTGGACACCCCTATATTCCACGGATATCCTTGACACGAAGTCCAGAGACAAATGCCTGAAGAACGGCCTCCCACTTGCCCTTTGTTCAGATCCTGAGGAGCTCCCCTCACGATCTGTAGATTGGGCCTGCCATACCCTCGGCCCCAAACCTAAGCCAAGTTTGTGTTTTCAGACTTCTGTCCCCACAGTTCTGGCCCACACCCCCTCCAGGCTGGGACCCCTGGAGCCACACCGTAGGACTGTGCCTGCCCTCTCCAAGGAAACTGTGCCCATTCCATTGGCCACAACCCTATAGATTAGGAGAAACCTCCAAGGTCCCCGAGGCCATCCCAAGAGTGTAGGCCACCCTGGACAAACAGGGTTTATCTGAAAAAACCTGAGCAACTATCACCACTCAGACAAACAGACTGAGGTCCCCAGAGACAGAAGATTGAAGAGGACAGGCCTCTAGGCCTGAATCTGAACCCTTGCTTTGGTTCCAAGCATCTCTCCTCAGAGGCCTGGTTTCCAATACCAGCATATGGGGTTTTCCTGAAGCACCAGTCAAAACAAATCTCGTCCGCACATGGGAAACTTGCTCTTTGGAGCTGTGTCCAACCCTTCGGTTAGGAGAATCCTTCAGGGCCCTCGAGCCACTGCCACATTCCAATGTCTCCGTGGACACAAACCCACATCATGACCCATCATCAATAGAGTCCATTTCAACTCAACCACCTGTGTAGCTCCCCCAGAGCCAGCAGATTGAACCTGCTTTGTCATTAGGAGCCAATGGGAATGTGAGGTGGGGTGCCCAGGCATCCGTCCTTAGATCCCTGCTCTCCAGTCTTTCCCTATGGGTCATCCTGGAGCCTTCTAACAGGACTGGACTGTCCCACAGAAGGAATTCTTGCGGATTGGAGCATCTCACAACTCCCAGGGTGGGAAAACTTCCAGGGTCTCATGCGAGCCCCACCTTCCTGATGGGGCCATCACGGTCACAAATTCCAACCTAAGCCCACGTCTGATCCTCACCCTATCCTTGGAAGCAGGAGATATCAAATAAGCCTATGCAGAGTGCGCTGCCATGCCCTCGCCCTGAAACCTATCCGTAGATTGTGTTATAAGATTTCTGTCCTCACACACCTGGCCCACAGCCCTCCAGACTTGAATTCTGGAGCCATAATTCAGCACTCTGCCTGTCCACCAGAAGAAAAATATTGCCTTATGGGGCTATCCAAAAACCCCAAATGAGGATCAACCTGCACAACACTCGACAGCACCCCAATTATCTAGGCTGTCCTGAGCACCAATGCTCTGTCAGATACAGCCTGAGCTGGGGCCTTCTGACTGACACCCAGGCAACTGGCTGCACACCCAGCATGTCGGACCCGCCATGGCCTTAGGACGACATCACTTGCCAACCTGGGTTTTCAGGCTTCAGGACATAGAACTTATCACCAATCTCTGTACATGGGTGAACCTGATGCTGAAATCAGAACTCCTCCTTCCCCATGGCAAGAAACATTGCTGTTGGCATGGTGTCCAACCTAAAGTGTAGGAGAAACCAGCATGGCCCATGAGGCTACCCCCGTGCTTGAGGGCCGCCTTGGGCACAAACACAAATTGTGACCCTCAGCGTGAGACTCGTGCTTAAGGAAAGCTCTCAGTGGCTGGACCAGGAGCCCGCATATGGGGCTTGGCATGCCTGTAGGCCTCCAATCCTAACCAAGTCGTGTTTTCCAGTAGCCCATACCAGGGCTGTGCTCTGGAATCCCTCATTTGGAGGAACACCTGGGGCAGGAAACAGCACTCCACCCATCCCACAAAATGACCCCAAACTCTTGGGAGCTGGGCCAAACTCCAGATACAGAGAGACTAGTCCATGGCCCATGAGGCCACCCTACATTCCACGGCCATCCTTGACACAAAATCCAGAGAAAAATGCTTGAGCAACCACCTCCCACTCACACTTTATTCAGATCCCGAGGAGTTCCACCTCATGATCTGTAGATTGGTCCTGTCATACCCTTGGCCCCAAACCTAAACCCAGTTTGTGTTTTCAGACTTCTGTCCCCACAGTTCTGGTGCACATACCCTCCAGCCTGGCGCTCCTGAAGCCACACCGCATTCGTAGCCTACCCTCTCCAAGGAAACTCTGCCCATTTCATTGGACACAACACTATACATTAGGAGAAACCTCCAAAGACCCCAAGGCCTTCACAGGGGTGTAGGCCTCCCTGGAAAAACAGGGGTGTTCTGACACAACCTGAGCAACTACCTCCCCTCAGACAAGCAGACGGATGTCCCCAGCAGTAGATGATTGAAGTGGACAGGCCCCTAGGCCCGAATCTGAACCCCTGCTTTGGTTACGAGGCATCTCTCCTCAGACTCCTGGTTGCCAGTACCAGCATATGGGGGTTTCCTGAGGCAACAATCAGAAAACCGCTCGTCTCCACATGGGAAACTTGTTCTTTGGAGCTGTGTCCAACCCTCCAGTTAGGAGAATCCTTCAGGACCCGGGAGCCACCGCCACATTCCAAGATCTCCAGGTACACAAACCCGCATGAAGACACATACTCAGGAGAGTCCATTTCCACTCATCAACCTGGTTTGCTCCCCCGGTACCAGCAAAACCAACCTGCCTTGTCGCTAGGAAACAATGGGAATGTGAGGTTGGGTGCCCAGGCATCCAACTTTAGAACCACGCTCTTGAGTCTTTCTGTATGGGGCATCCTGGAGCCATGCAACAGGACTCAATAGTCCTGCAGAAGGAATCCTTGCCTTTGGGGGCATCTCACAAATCCCAGCATAGTAGAACCTCCATGGCCTCTTGAGGTTCTCACCCGCTTTATGAAGGGGCCATCATGGACACAAATTCCAACTTGAGCCAACGTCTGATCCTCACCGTGACTTAAGATGCAGGAGATCTCGATTCAGCCTCTGCAGAGTGGGTCTGCCCTGTCCTCGCCAAGGACCCTAACCCTAGCTAGGGTTCTCAGACTTCCTTCCTGACACTCCTGGCCCACAAGCCCTCCAGATTGGGAATTCCAGTGGCACAACAAAGCACTCTGGCTGTCCACCAGAAGAAAAACTTTGCCCTTTGGGGCTGCCCAGAAACACCCCAAAGAGGATGAACCTGCACACCACTCAGGTGCACCACAATTATATAATCTGCCCTGGGCACTAATGTTCTGTCTGACACAACACGAGTCTAGACCTCCCGAACCGACACCATGACAGTTGGCCAAACAACCATCACATCGGACACGCCATGGCCTTAGGCCGTCATCTCTTCCCAAGCTGGCTTTTCAGGCTTCAGAACCTAGACCTTATCTCTAATCACTGCACAGGGGTGAACCTCCTGCAGACATCAGAACTCCTCCATCCCCATGGCAAGAAACCTTGCTGTTAGCATGGTGTCCAACCTTTAGGATAGGAGAAACCAGCATACCCCATGAGGCCGCTACCATGCTTGCGAGCCCCCATGGGCACAAACACGCATTGTGATCCTCAGCGTGAGCTGATTAAGGCCCCACAGTGGCTGGACTAAGAGCCAGCATACGGTTCTTGCCATGCCCATAGGCTTCCAATCCTAAACAAAGCTCAGATTTTCCAGTCTCCCTTAGCAGGGGCTGTACTCTGGCATCCCACATTTGGAGGGACACCTGAGGCAGAATACATTACTCCTCCCTTTCCACATAATCACCCCAAATTCTTGGGAGTGGGTCAAATTCCCCAGAGAGGGAGACTCATCCATGGCCCATGAGGCCACCCCTACATTCCACGGCCATCCTTGACATGAAATGCAGAGACTTAAGACTGAGCAACCTCCTCACACTTGCCCTACATTCATATCCCGAGGAACTTCCCTCGCAGTCTCTAGATCGCCACTGCCATACCCTCGGCCCCAAACCTAAGGAAGATTGTGTTTTCAGACTTCAGTCCCCACAGCCCTGTCCCACACACCCTCCAGGCGAAGGACCCTGGAGCCACACCGCAGAACTGTGCCTGCCCTCTCCAAGGAAACTCTGCCCATTCCATTGGCCATAAACCTACAGGTTGGGAGAAACCTCCAATGACCCCGAGGCCATCCTGATTGTATAGGCTGTCTTGGACAAATAGAGGAGATCTGACACAAGCTGAGCAACTACCTCCACTCAGACAAGCAGATGGATGTCCCCTAAGAGTAGATTGTCCCAGACAGTCCCATAGACCCTTATATGAACCTTTGCTTTTGTTTCCAGGTGTTTCTCCTCAGAGGCCTGGTTTCCGGTCCCAGCATATGGGGCTTTCCTGAGGCACCAATCACAACACCTCTCTTCTCTACATGGAAAACTGGCTCTTTTGACCTGTTTCAAACTTCCGGTTAGGAGAATCCTTCAGGGACCCAAACAACCGCCAAAGAAGCTCTGCCCATTCCATTGGCCACAAACCTACAGATTTGAAGGAACCTACAAGGTCCCCAAGGCCATCCTCATCGTGTAGGCTCACTGGACAAATAGGGGCGATGTGACAAAATCTGAGCAACTACCTGCACTCAAACAAGCAGAGAGAAATCCCCAGAGACAGTAGATTGTCCCGGACAGGCCCCTAGGCCCTTATCTGAACCCTTGCTTTGTTTCCAGGCATCTCTCAGCAGATTCCTGGTTTCCAGTACCTGCATATGGGGGTTTCCTGAGGCACCAATGAGAACACCTCTCGTCTCCACATGGGAAATATGCTCTTTGGAACTGTGCCCATCCCTCTGGTAAAGAGAATACTTCAGGGGCCCTGAGCTACCAGCACATTCCAAGGTCTCCATGGACACAAACCCACATTATGACCCATCCTCAGGAGAGTCCATTTCACATCAGCCCCCTGGTTTGTTTGCCAAGAGTCAGCAGATCGAACCTGCCTTGTCGCTAGGAGACAATGGAAATTCGAGGTTGGGTGCACAGGCATCCACTTTAGAACAATGTTCTCGAGTCATTCTGTATGGGGCATCCTGGAGCCATCCGACAGGACTCGATAGTCCAGAAGGATTCCTTGTGGTTTGGAGCATCTCACTACACCCAGCATGGGAAATCCCCCTTGGCCTCATGAGGTTCTCCCCCACTTCATGAAGGGGCCTTCATGGACACAAACTCCAACCTGATCCAACGTCTGATCCTTGCCCTGACTTCAGATGCGGGAGATCTCGAATCACCCTCTGAAGAGTGGGCCTGCCATGTCCTTGCCCCAGATGCTAACACTAGCTTGTGTTCTCAGACTTCCATCCTCACACTCCTGGCTGACAAGCCCTCCAGATTGGGAATTCTGGAGCCACATCACAGCACTCTGCCTACCCACCAGAAGAAAAACGTTGCCGTATGGGGCAGCCCAGAAACCCCAAAAGAGCATCAACCAGCATGCCACTCGACTGCACCGCAATTTTATAGTTTACCCTGGGCACTAATGTTCTGTCTGACACAGCCTGATCCCGGAACTCCCAACTAACACCCAGACTTCTGGCCACACAGCCAGCATATGGAACACGCCATGACCTTAGGCCCTCATCTCTTTCCAAGCTGGATTTTTCAGGCTTCAGAACATTCACCTTATCTCCAATCACTTCATGGGGGTGAAACTTTAGCAAAATCAGAACTCCTCCATCCCCATGGCAAGAAATCTTTATGTTGGCATGGTGTCCAACCTTCAGTGTAGGACAAACCAGCATGGCCCATGAGGCCACGACCATGCTTTTGGACCACCAAGGACACAAAGACACATTGGGATTCTCAGCATGAGCTGAGTACGGCCTCTCAGGGGCTGGACCAAGAGAACCCTTATGGCTCTTGCCATGCCCATAGGCTCCCAATCGGAACCAGAGCTCGGGTTTTCCAGGGACCCATAGCCAGGGCTCTACTCTGAAATCTGTCTTTTGGAGGGACATCTGAGGCAGAAAACAGGACTCCTCCCTTCCCACAGAATGTCCCCACACTCTTGGGAGCAGGTCAAAATCCTGAGAGAGGGAGACTCATCCATGGCCCATGAGGCCACCCTTACATTCCACGGCTATTCTTGACACAAAATCCAGAGACTTAAACCTGTGCAACTGCCTCACACTCGCCCTTCCTTAATTCCCGAGGGAGTCCCCTCATGGTCTGTAAATTGCCACTGCCATACCCTCGGTCCCAAACTTAAGCCCAGATTGTCTTTTCATACTTCTGTCTAGACAGCCCTTCCCCAACACCCTCCTGGTGGGGGCCACTGCAGCCACACCGAAGGACTCGGCCTGCACTCTCCAAGGAATGTCTTCCCATTCCATTGGCCACAACAGACAGATTTGGCCACAAACCGACAGATTTGGGGAAACCTCCAAGGTCCTCGAGGCTATCCCATTCGTGTAGGCTGCCTTGGACAAATAGTTGTGATCTGACACAACTTGTGCAACTACCTGCACTCCGACAAGCAAAGAGATATCCCCAGAGACAGTAAATTGTCCCGGACAGGCCCCTAGGCCCTTATCTGAATGCTTGATTTGGTTTCCAGGCATCTCTCAGCAGATTCCTGGTTGCCAGTACCAGCATATGGGGGGTTTCCTGAGGCTCCAATCAGAACACTTCTCATCTCTACATGAGAAATGTGCTCTTTGGAACTGTGCCCATCCCTCTGGTAAAGAGAATACTTCAGGGGCCCTGAGCTACCAGCACATTCCAAGGTCTCCATGGACACAAACCCACATTATGACCCATCCTCAGGAGAGTCCATTTCAAGTCAGGCCACTGGTTTGCTCACCCAGGCCAGCAGATTGAACATGCCCTGTCACTAGGAGACAATGGGAATGTGAGGCTTGGGCCCAGGCATCCATTCTTAGAATGATGCTCTTGAGTCTTTCTGTATGGGGCCTCATGGAGCCATGCAATAGGATTCAATAGTCCTGCAGAAGGAATCCTCACCGTTTGGGGCATCTCACAAATCCCAGCATAGGAAAACCTCCATGTCCTCATGAGGTTATCCCCCGCTTCATGAAGGGGCCATCATGGACACAAACTCCAACCTGAGCCAACGTCTGATCCTCCCCGTGACTTCAGATGCAGGAGATCTCGATTCAGCCTCTGCAGAGTGGGCCTGCCCTTTCCTCGCCAAGGACCCTAACCATAGCTAGGGTTCTCGGACTTCCGTCCTCACACTCCTGGCCCACAAGCCCTCATATTGGGAATTCTGAGGCCACAACGAGGCACTCTGCCTGCCTACCAGAAGAAAAACTTTGCCCTTTGGGGCTGCCCAGAAAGACCCCAAAAGGATCTACCGCCACGCCACTTGACTGAACCACAATTATGTAATCTGCACTGGGCACTAATGTACTGTCTTACACAGTATGAGCCTAGACCTCCCACGGACACCCTGACAGCTGACCAAACACCCAGCACATCGGACACGCTATGCCCTTAGGCCGTCATCACTTCCCAAGTTGGGTTTTCAAGCTTCAGAACCTAGACCTCATCTCTAATCACTGCACAGGGGTGAACCTCCTGCAGACATCAGAACTCCTCCATCCCCATGGCAAAAACCTTGCTGTTGGCATGGTGTCCAACCTTCAGGATAGGAGAAACCATGCTTGCAGGCCGCCATGGGCACAAACACGCATTGTGATCCTCAGCGTGAACTGATTAAGGCCTCTCAGTCGCTGGACCAAGATCCCGCTTATGGCTCTTGCCATGTCAATAGTCTCCCAATCCTAACCAGAGCTCGGGTTTTCCATTGGCCCATAGCCAGGGCTCTACTCTGGCATCCCTCTTTTGGAGGAACACCAGAGGCAGAAAACAGGACTCCTCCCTTCCCACAGAATGACTCCAAACTCCTGGGAGTGGGAGAAAATCTGCAGAGAAGGAGACTCATCCATGGCCCATCAGGCCACGCCTAGATTCCATGGCCATCCTTGACACAAAATCCAGAGACTTTAGCCTGAGCAACCGCCTCACACTCGTCCTTCGTTAATTCCTGAGGAACTCCCCTCACGGTCTGTAGATCGACCTGGCCTTACCCTCGGCCCCAAACCTAAGACCAGATTGTTTCTTCATACTTCTGTCCCAACAGCCCTGGCCCACCCACCTTCCAGGTGGGAGCCCCTGCAGCTACACCGCAGGATGGTGACTGCCTTCTCAAAGGAAACTCTGCCCATTCCATTGGCCAGAAACTGACAGATTTGGGGAAACCTCCAAGGTCCCCGAGGCTATCCCAATCTTGTAGGTTGCCTTGGACAAATAGGGGCAATCTAACACAACCTGTGCAACTACCTGCACTCAGACAAGCATACAGATGTCCCCAGAGACAGTAGATTGTCCCAGACAGGCCCCTAGGCCCTTATTGAAACCTTGCTTTTTTTTCCAGGCATCTCTCCTTAGAGTCCTGGTTGTCAATACCAGCATATGGGGGGTTTCCTGAGGCTCCAATCAGAACACATCTTGTCTTCACATGGGAAACTTTCTCTTTCGAACTGTGTCCAACGCTCCAGTTAGGAGAATCCTGCAGGGGCCCTGAGCCAGCACCATATTTCAAGGTCTCCATGGACACAAACCCACATTATGACCCATTTCAAGTCAGCCCCCTTGTTTGTTCCCCTAGAGCCAGCAGATCAAACCTGCTTTGTCGCTAGGAGACAATTGGAATGTGAGGTTGGGTGCCCAGGCATCCATCCTTAGAACCATGCTCTCGAGTCTGTCTGTATGGGGCGTCCTAGAGTCATGCAACAGGACTCGATAGTCCCGCAGAAGGAATCCTTGTCATTTGTGGCATCTCACAAATCCCAGCGTGATAAAACCTCCATGGCCTCAGAGGCTCTCCCCTGCTTCATGAAGGGACGATCATGGACACAAACTCTAACCTGAGCCAACGTCTGATCCTCGCCCTGACTTCAGATGCAGCAGATCTCGATTCACCCTCTGAAGAGTGGGCCTGCCATGTCATTGCCCTGATGCTAACACCAGCTTGCATTCTCAGCCTTCCTTCCTCACACTCCTGGCCTGGAAGCCCTCCAGATTGGGAATTCTGGAGCCACAACGCAGCACTCTGCCTACCCACCAGAAGAAAAACCTTGCCATATGGGGCAGCCCAGAAACACAAAAAGAGGATCAACCTACATTCCACTCGACTGCACCGCAATTTTATAGTTTACCCTGAGCACTCATGTTTTGTCTGACACAGCCTGAGCCCGGACCTCCCGACCGACATCCAGACTTCTGGCTGCACAGCCAGCATATGGGACATGCCATGGCCTTAGGGCGTCATCTCTTCCCAAGCTGGATTTTTCAGGCTTAAGAACCTTCATCTTATCTCGAATCACTTCACAGGGGTGAAACTGAAGCAAAATCAGAACTCCTCCATCCCCATGGCAGGAAATCTTTATGTTAGCTTGGTGTCCAATCTTCAATGTAGGAGAAATCAGCATGGACCATGAGGACATGACCATGCTTTCAGGCCGCCAAGGACACAAAGAAGCATTGGGATCCTCATCATGAGCTGAGGAAGGCCTCTCAGTGGCTGGACCAAGAGCCCGCTTATGGCTCCTGCCATGCGCTCTCCAAAGAAACTCTGCCCATTCCATTGGCCACAAACCGACAGATTTGGAGAAACCTCCAGAAGTCTTCAGACACAAACGCGGGTAAGGGTTAGGGGTGAGGTGAAGGCAGGCCAGATCTGCGGATCCTGAGGTCAGCTCCTTGGGATTTGGAATTCGGGAGACTGGAAGGCAGTAGCGCATGCTTTTCTGTCTGAATTGTGTGTCTAGGATGGCCTCAGAATGGAGGGGTGGCCTCAGGGTTCCATGGGAGATTCTTCCTTTCTGGGGATTCTGCCCAGCTCCCAAGAGTTTGGTGTCTCTCTGGGGGAATGGAAGAGTGCGGATTTCCGTCTCAGGGGTCCCGCACACACAGGGATTTCAGAGAAGGGTTCTGGGTCCTGGTGCCTGCATAACCCCACCTCGGGTTAGGATTTAGGCCTAGGGACATGAGAGTCCCAATCTGTGGGCTCCTGGTCTTGCTCCTATGGGGGCTTGTTTGAAAGGGATCTCGGGCTGAGGGTCACAATGCCTGTTTGTGTCCAGTTGCCCCTCCTGAGTGGGCGTGGTCTCATGGGGCATGCAGCTGGCTCCCACCCTGAGGGTTGGACAACCATGTCAACATCCCGTTTTCTTGCCATGGGGAAGGAGGAGTACACTTTTGTGCTTCAGGTTCCCCCATAAGCAGGTATTTGAGCTACTTTCTGGGGACAGAAGCCTGAATACCCACGTTGGTTCCAGATGACGGCCTCAGGCCACGGCAGGACCCATGTGCAGGATATGGGGCTGCTGTCTGGGTGGCTGACAGGAGGTTGGGGCTCGGGTTTTTTCAGAGAGAGTATTAATTCTCAGGACGGCATATGATATTGGGGTGCCTTTGAGGGCTGTGCAGGTGGATCCTCACGTAGGGTTTCTAGGCAGACCCATAGGGCACTTCTTCTTTCTGGTGGACAGTCAGAAGGCTGCGTTTTGACTCCAGAATTCCCAATATGGAGGGCTTGCAGGCGAGGAGGGTGAGGACGGAAGTCTGAAACACAAGCTATGGTTAAGTTCAGTGCCAAGCGCATGGCAGTTCCAATGTGCAGGTGCTGTCTCGAGAGCTCCAGCACCTGAGGAAGGTCTAGTGTCAGATGTCTGCTCACGCTGGAGATTTTATCCATGATGGCCAATGAACGTTCGGGTGCCCTCAAGAAGCCTCTGGGGCTTTCCCAAGCCGGAGATTGTCAGCTGCTCCAAACAACAAATTGTCCTTCTACGGGACAGGGGAAGTCCGCTTAGAGGGCTCCAGGGTCTCCCATATGGAGAGATTCGATAGCAGAGTTCTTGGAATGGATGCCGGGAAAGCACTCCTCACATTACCATTGCAGCTGAGGAAAAGGGCAGGTTTGATCTGCTGGCTCTGGATCGAAGTTCCAAGTGATCTGAGTTAACGGAGGTTCTCAGTCTGACAGGTCACCGTCTGCTTGGTGTCCAGGGATACCTTAGAATGTGGTGGTGGCTCTGGAGCCATGCAGGATTCTCCTACCCTGAGGGGTGGACCTTGTTCCCAGGGCAAGGTTTCCTTCTCAGGACAGGAGGGTTCTGTTGTATGACTCAGGGACCACATGTTGGACCATATGTTGGTTTTCCAGAACAAACCTCTGGGGACAGAGGCCTGAAAACCTGTGCAATGGTTCCGATGAGGTCCCAGGGGCATGTCAGGTTCAATCTTCTGACCCAGGGCCACTGACCTGCGTGTCTTCCTGGAGGTAGGTGCTGAGGGTGTGTCAGACTGTGCATGTTTTCCAAAGCGGCCTATGAAATTGGGGTGGGCTTAGGGGCCTTGCAGGTTCCTCATCTGGAGGGTTTGGGCAACAAATACAGGCCAAGTTTCGTTGGGAGAGCAGGCCCAATGATGTGGTGTGGTTCTGGAGGCCCCATCCTGGAGGGCATGTGGGTCAGGGCTTTGGGGCCAAAGTCTTGAGACGCAAACTCGGGTAAGTCTTAGGGGCGAGGTGATGGCAGGCCCGATATGCGGACCCTGAGGGCAGCTCCTTGGGATTTGAAATACGGGCGGCTGGGAGGCGGTAGCGCATGCTTTTCTGTCTGAATTGTGAGTCTAGGATGGCCTCGGAATGGAGGGGTGGCCTCAGTGATCCATGGGAGATTCTTCCTCTCTGGGGATTTTGCCCAGCTCCCAAGAGTTTGGTGTCTTTCTGGGGGAAGGGAAGAGTACTGTTTTCCATCTCTGGGGTCCCGCACACACTGGGATTCCAGAGACGGGTTCTGGGTCATAGCGCCTAACCCACCACGGGTTAGGATTTGGGCCTTGGGGAATGACAGGCCCGCTCTGTGGGCTCCTGGTCAAGCTCCCGTGGGGGATTGTTTGAAAGGTGTCTCAGGCTGAGGGTCACAATGCCTGTTTGTTTCCAGTTGCCCCTCCTGAGTGGACGTGGTCTCATGGGCCATGAAGCTGGCTCCTACCCTGAGTATTGGACAAACATGGATCATTAGTGCACCAGTGGCCTATGAAATTTCTTTGCCCTCAAGGGCCGTGCAAGTTGATCTGATTTTGTGGTTTTTGTGCAGTCCCAGAGGCCACTTTTGCCTTCTGAGTGTGCTGCATTGCGAACCCAGAATTCCCAATCTGGAGGGCTTGTACACCAGGACTCTCAGGACGGAAGACTGAAAACACAAGCTAGGGTTAGGGTTAGGGACTATGGTATGGGAGGCCCAATTTGAAGAGGCTGAATCAAGATCTCCAGCATCTCAGGTAAGGACTAGTGTCAGACGTTTGCTCAGGCTAGAGTTTTGTCCATAATGGCATCCTGAGGGAGGGGGGTGGCCTCATGAGGCCACGGAGGTATTCCTACTCTGGGTGTTAGTGAGCTGCTCCAAACAGCAAGGTTTCCTTCTGTGAGACAGGGGGAAGCCCTGTTTGATGGCTCCAGTGTCCCTCATATAGGATGATTTCTTAGCACAGCTTTACACATGCATGCCTGGAAATTCCACCCCACATTACCATTGCAGCCTAGGAACATGGCGATTCGATCTGCTGGCTCTGGAACCAACTACCCAGAGGGCTTAGTTGAAATGGAGCCTCATGATGATGGGTCACAATGCAGGTTTGTGTTCAGGAATGCCTTGGATTTTGGCTGTGGCTCAGGGACCATGCAGGATTCTCCTCCCCTGAGTCTTTGACACAGCTCCATAAACAAGCTTCCCTTCTGGGACAGGAGGTGTTCTGGTTTGTGCCTCAGGGAACCCGTTATGCTGGTATTGAGACAAGGTATCTGGGGACAGATGCCTGAAAACTAATGCTAGGTTTCAGATTAGGTACTAGGGGCATGTTAGTTTCAATCTCTTGTCTCTAAGCCATCTACCTGGATGTCTGACTGAATGTAGGCGCTCAGGTTGTGTCAGAGTATGCATTTATTCGAGGTCGCCCTACGGAATTGGGGTGGCCTTGAGGGCCTAGCAGCTTTCTCCTTATCTGTAGGCTTTGAGCAACTGTAAAGGGCACAGATTACTTTGGGCAGGCAGGCAAAGTACTGCAGTGTGGCTCTGGAGGCCCGAGCCTGGAAGGTGTGTGGGCCAGGGCTCTGGGGACAGAAGTCTGAAAACATAAACTTGGTTTAGGGTTAGGGTCGAGGGTATGGCATACCTGATCTGCAGACCCTGAGGGGAGTTCCTCGGGATCTGAGGACAAATGTGAAGCAGTAGCTCTGGCTTTTGTCTCTGGACTGTGTGTCTAGGATGGCCATGGAATGTAGGTGTGGCCTCCTGGGGCCATGGAAGATTCTTCTTCTGTGGGGATTTACCCAACTCACAATAGTTTGGTGTCATTCTTCATGAAGCGAGGAGTCCTGTTTTTTTTCTCAGGGGTCCCTCAAATAGAGAAATCCCAGAGCAGTACTCTGGGTATGGGTTCCAGGAAGACCCCTTTGGTTAGGATTTTTCCCTAGGGACATGGCCAGCCTGAATTGTGGACTCGTAGTCCAGTTACGTTTGGGGCTTTTATGAAAACATGGCTCAGCCTGAGGATCTCAATGCCTGTTTGTTCCCAAGCCATCCTAAAGAGTGGGCGTGGCCTCGTGGTCCATGGAGGTTCTTCCTACTCTGAGAGTTTTACCCTAACCCCAAATGCAATGTTTGCTCTCATGGGGAAGGAGGAGTACTGTTTTGTGCTTCAGGTTCCCCCATATTCAGGGATTTGAGATAAGGTCTGGGGAAAGATGCCTGCAAATCCAGTTTGGGTAGAGTCGATGGCCTAGGGCCATGGCATGTCTGATCTGCTGGATATGTTGCTGGCTATCTGTGAGGCTGACAGTAGGTCTAGGCCATGTCCCTAGAAACTCCATGGCCTCATGAGACCAGCCACACATTCGGCAGATCGAATGGACAGAAACTCCAGCCTGACCGACTTCCTGATTGTCTCCTTAACCTCAGATCCCTGGAATTACGCCTCAGCATTTGTAGATTGGGTGTGCCATGACCTAGACCCTAACTCTAACTTTGGCATAGGTTTTTGGTCTTCTGTCACAAAGGTCCTGGCCCACAAGCTCTCCAGATAGAGAACTGAGTAACCATACCATGGGGCTCTGCCTAACCTACAGAAGGAAACCATTCTCAATGGAGATTCACAACATCCAAGATTAAGAAAAACATGCACCCCAACATTAGGTTGGGGTTTCAGGCATCCATATCCAGAGACCTCCTCTTGAGTCACAACACATGGAGGAGCCCTGAGAAACAGAACAGAAGTTCTCCTGACCCCAGAAGGAATACTTGCTTTTTGCAGCTAAGTATAACCCTCAGAGGTGGAAGAACACTGCGTTGCACCTGAGGCCACTCCCAATTTTACATCGGGCCAGGATACAAACACCCATTGTGACCCTTAGCCTGAGCCCCATTTTCAACACAGCCCCATGGGTAGCTCTTCGCAGAGTGAGGATATAAGGTCTGCCATAACACTAGGACCTAACTATAAACATAGGTTGGATCTTCAGGCATCCATATCGGGAAACCTGCTCTCAAATCCCTCTGTATGGGGGACCCATGAGCCATAAAACAGGACACCACCTATCCCCCAGAATAGGCCAAACTATTTGGAACTGAGCAAAAAGCACAGAGAAGGAGCAAACTCCATGGCCCCTTGAGGCCACCCCCATATTCAGCAGATTGCATGGACACAAACACCAGCCTGAGTGACCTCCTGACACTCTCCTTCACCTCAGATCCTCAGGAGACGCCCAGCGCCTATAGATTGGGCCTGCCTTGACCTATGCCCTAACCCTGAACCTAGTTTCAGTTTTCAGTCTTCCATCCTAAGAGCCCTGGCTCACAAGCACTACAGATAGAGAACTCTAGAACCACACCATCGACTCTGCATAAACTACAGAAGGAAACCTTGCTTATTGGAGCTGCACCAATGCCCCAGATTTGGAGAAACCAGCACGACTAACGAGGCCACCCTCATTTATGGAACACAACACTGGATCCTAATACACATTTTGTCCTCAGCCTGAGCCCCGAACCCCAGTCAGCCACTCACGTAGCTGGCCCCAGAGGCAGCAGATTGGGCCTGCCATGCCCCTAGTCCCTAATAATAACCCCAGGTTGGGTTTTCAGGCATCCATACCCAGAGCCCTCCTCTCTAATCTCTCTATATGAGGACATCTGTGCCATATAACAGGACTCCACATGTCCCCCAGAATGAAGTCATTCTTTGTGGGGCTGTACAAATCCCTCAGAGCGGGAGATAACTCCTTGGCCCCAGGAGGCCACCAACTCTTTCAGCAGCCCTAGTGGAAACAAATTCTTGTCTAGTCTGAGTGAATGGCTGACACTCAGCCTAATTTCAGAATCTCGGGAGCTAACCTCAGCTTCTGCAGATCAGCAATCCATGCAATACACCCTAACCATAAAGGGAACTTGGGATTTCAGAATTCCGTCCCTTGAGACCTGGAATTCAAGGTCCCCAAATTAAGGAATCTGGAGCCACGCGGCAAGACTCTCACTATCTTCCAGAAGGAAAACTTGCCCTATGGAGCTGCACAAAAGCCCTAGATCAGGGGAAACCTGAACAGCCCCCGATGTGACCCCAACTTCGGACTCCACCCCGGACCCTAATACACTAATACATTAATACACAGTCTGACATAACCTAAGTCCCGTCTTCCAATCAGGTACTGGGACAGCTGGCTAGAGCCAGCAGATCGTATCTTCCATTCCCCTAAGCCCTAATCCAAACCGTTGGTACCCAGAGCCCTCCACTCGACATGGGGTTTGGCCGTAGGGGGAGGCCTGAGGCACAAAACAGAACTTCTCTTACCTCCTGGAAGGAAACCTTGCCTTTTTGAGCTATGTAAAACCCCCAGAGTTGGAAGAAAACTGAGTAGCCCTGAGGCCATGGCCACTTTTACAGGCCGTCCTGGACACAAACACCCATTGTGATCCTTAGCCTGAGCCCCATTTTCAACACAGCCGCATGGGTAGCTCACCCTAGAGCCAGGATATAAGGACTACCATGTCACTAGGACCTAACCCTTATCGCAGGTTGGGTTTTCAGGCATCCATACCTGCAACCCTGCTCTCAAATCCCTCCATATGAAGGACCCCTGGGATATAAAACAGGACACCACCCATCACCCAGAAAATACCAAATTATTTGTAACTGTGCAAAAACCCCAGAGGGGGGAAAATCTCCATGGCCCCATGAGGCCACACCCACATTTTGCGGATCACATGGACACAAACTCCAGCCTGAGCGACCTCCTGACACTTGCCTTAACCTGAAATCCATGGGAGCTCACCTCAGCTTCTGTTGATTGGGCCTGCCATGCCCTAGGCCCTATCCCTAACCCTAGTATGGCTCTTCAGACTTCCATCCCTAGAGTCCTGGCTCACAAACCCTCCAGACAGAGAACTCCAGAGCCATACCAGGGGACTCAGCCTACCTCCAGAAGGATGCCATGCTCAATGGAGCTGCAAAAAACCCCCAGACTTGGAGAAACTTCCATGTGTAAAAGATCACAACCTTTGATGGAACCCGACCCTGGATCCTAAAACACATTCTGTCCCTCAGCCTTAGCCCTGACTTCCAGTTAGCCATTCATGTAGCTGGCCCCAGAGGTGGCAGATAAGCCTGCCATGCCCCAGTGCCCAATGGTAACCCTTGGTTGGGTTTGGAGCTGTGTAAAATTCTCAGAGTAAGAGACATCTGCATGGCCGAGGCCTCCCCCAGTTTCGGAGGACTCACTGAACACAAGCCGATTTGTGAACCTCAGCTTGAGCTGCATTTACAACACAGTCCCCAAGATAGCTCCCTCCAGAGACAGCTGATCAGAAAAGCCATGTTGCTAGGCCCTTAATCCTAACCCTAGATTGTGTTTTTAGGAATTCATTCCCAGAGCCTTGGCTCGAAACCCTCCATATGGGTGACCCCTGAGACATAATACAGGACTCCTCATGTCCTGCAGAATAAAACCTTGCTAGTTGGAGCTGCACAAAATCACTATGGCTGTAGTAAACTCCATGGTCACATGAGGCCATCCCCATATTTTGCAGAAATCATGGACACAAATTCCAGCCTGAGTGAACACCTGACCCTCACCCTAAATTCACAATCCATGGAGCTTGTCTCAGCATCCGTAGGTCGAGTCAACCATGCCCTAGGCCTTAACCATATCCCTAGCTTGGGTTTTCAGACATCTGTCCCAAGAGTCCTGGCCCACAAGTACTCCAGATACAGAACTCTGGAAGCACACAACATGACTTGTCTTGCCATCCAGAAGGAAATTGTGCCCTATGGAGCCGCACAAAACCCCAAAATTATGGAAACATGCATGGCCCCTGATGCCACCCCAATTTAGTATCCCAATGTGGGCACTAATTCGCAGTCTGACACAACCTGAGTCCTGTTTTCCAATCAGCCACTGGGACAGCAGATCAGGCCTACCAAGCCCCTAGGCCCCAATCCTAACCCTAGGTTGGGTTGTCAGGCCTCCATAGCTAGAACCCTGTTTGTGAATCGGTTCTTATGGTGGGCACCTGAGCCATCAAACTGGACTCCTCCTGTCCAGTAAAATAAATAAAGCTATTTGGAGCGGCACAAAACCAGCAGAGTGGTAATAACCTCCATGGCCACATGAGGTTTCCCCCATATTTGGCAGAATACATGGACACAAAGTTCAGCCTGAGCCAATGCCGGGCACAGACCTTAAATTTATATCCCAAGGAGCTTGCCTCAACATCTGCAGATCTGACAGGCCATGCCCTAGGACCTAACCCCAACACTAGGGTGGGTTTTAAACTTCCATTCCAAGAGTCCTCACCCACTAGCTCTCCAGAGAGAGAACTATGGAATGAAAGCACAGTACTCTGCCTGCCTGTCAGCAGAAACTGTGCTATAGGGAGCTTCAACCACTCCGTGTAGATTATGAAAACCTGCACAGCCAAAGAGGACACCCCCAATTGTGGGACCCAGGTCAGGACACTAATACACATTCTGTCCCTCAACCTGAACCCAGACCTCTAGTCAGCAACCCACATATCGAGCCCCAGAGTCAGCAGATCAGACCTGACATGACCCTAGTCCCTAACACAAACCCTAGGTTGGGTTTTCAGGCATCCATACCCAGTCTCTGCCCTTGTATCTGTCCATATGGGGGACCCAGAGCCATAAAACAGGACACCACCTATACCACAGAATAAACCAAACTGTTTGGAACTGCATCAAAAATCCCCAGAGCTTGGGAAAACTTCATGGCCCCATGAAGCCACCCCTAAAATCGATGGTTCTCATGGACACTAGCTCCAGCTTGTGTGTGCCCCTCATATTTGCCTTAACCTCAGATCCTGGGGAGCTCACCTCAGCATCTGTAGATAGGGCCTGCCATGCCCTAGGCCCTAACCATAGCCTTAGCTTGGATTTCATACATATGTAGTCAGAGTCTTGGTCCACAATCCCTTCAAATAGGGAACACTGGAGTCACACCACAGGACTCTGCCTGACCTCCAGAAGGAAAATGTGCCTTATGGAGCTGCATGAAACTCCCAGATCATGAGACAGCTGCAAGAGACCCCAAGCACCCCCATTTACAAAAGCCAGCGCTGGACACTAATACAGTTCTGTACCTCAACCTCAGTCCTTCCTCCAGACAGAAACCCACATAGATGGCACCGAGGCAGTAGATTGGACCTGCCATGACCCTAGGATGTAACCCTAACCCTAGGTTTAGTTTTCAGGCATCCATACCAAGAGGTCTGCTCTCAATTCCCTCCATATGTGGGGCCCTAGAGCCAACAGCAGGAGTCCAATTGTCCTCCAGAATGAAACCTTGCTATTTGGAACTGTGCAAAACCCCCAGAGTGGCAGAAACCTGTATGTCCTCTGGTCATCTCAACATATGGTGATCCTAGTGGTCACAAATTGTAGTCTGAACGATTGACTGACACTCAACCTAACTTCACATCTTGAGGTGCTTGCACCAGCATTTTCAGTTTGGGCCCTTGACCCTCACCCTAACTCAAACTTGGGTTTTCAGACATCTTTCCCCAGAGCCCTGGTCCACAAGCCTTCCAGACTGGGGACTCAGGAGCCATAACCATAGGACTCTCCCTACCCTTCAGAAGGAAACCTTGCCCTGTGGAGCTGCACAAAACCCCCTGATTAGGAGAAACATGCACAGGCCTGAGGCCACTCCCATTTACAAAAGCCAGTCTTGGACACTAATACACATTCTATCATTCATCCTGAGCCCCGACCTCCAATCTACCACCCACGTAGCTAGCCCAAGAGCCAGCAGATCAGACCTGCCCAGTGCCTAGGCCCTCATTCTCACCCTAGTTTGTGTTTTCAGACATCTGTCCCCAGTGACCTGGTCTCAAATCCCTCCATATGGGATAACCCTGAGCCAGAAAACAGAACTCCTCCTGCCCTCCAGAAAGGTTTTAGCTGTTCAGAGCTGTGTAAAACCCAGAGAGTAGGAGACACCAGCATGGCTGAGGCCACGTCCTCTTTCTGAGGACTCACGGACACAAACTGGCATTGTGACCTTCAGCATTTCCTCTATTTACATCTGAGTCCTCCTGGTAGATCCCCCCAGAGACAGCTGATCGGGTATGCCATGCACCTAGGCCCATACCTAACCCTAGCTTCGATTTTCAGACTTCCATCCCAACAGTGCTGGCCCACAAGCCCTCCAGAGAGGTAACTCTGGAACCACACAATAGGACTCTGCCTGCCCTCCAGAAGGAAACCATGCTTTATAGATCTGCACTAAATCCCAGATTAGGAAAAACCTGTACAACCAATGAGGTCACCCCCATTTAAGGAAAATGTCCCTGGATACTAATACACATTCTGTCCCTGAGCTTGAGGCCCTGCTAGGGTCCGTAATCAAAGGAGCGAGACTGATACAAAGCAAAGGTCAAGCAAAGCTTTATTTCACACCAAGCATCATGAATCAAACTGACCAATAGGGGCCGTCTCTTACAAAGAGGCGACCCATCCCAGCCTCACAGACTAAATTCTTTAGAGGTGGTTGAGTCTGGTCACAGACATGTGGCCAATGAGATTGCAACACACACAAAGAAAACTGCACAGTCACTCTAGGTCACACACTGGTGGCCAACTGAATTTCAATTTACCCTAGTAGATATTTCAACTCGCCTATCACCTTGGTTACACTTGGTGCCCAATAGGCAGGGCCCACCCTCCTTGGTACCTAGGGAGACAGTATGACCGCCCCACTGATTGGATGTCTCCACCTGGACTGACCCGACCTTGTATCTGGGCTTTGTAACTTTTAAGCAAGTTCCTCTGGGAGGGGCAGGATCAATCTAAGTTTACTGCATAAACAACAAAATGGCTCCCTCTGGCTAAGTAGGCCCTTACACCACAACTTCCAGTCAGCTACCCACATAGCTGGTCTGAGAGTCAGCAGATCAGACCTGCCATGCCCCTAGTCCCTAATGATAACCCTAGGTTGAATTTTCAGGCATCCATTCCCAGAGCTCTGCTCATTAATCCTTCCATTTCAGGGACCATGAGACACACAAACAGACTGAACCTGTCCCTCATAATGAAATCTTGCTATTTGGAAGTGCCCAAAACCCCCTGAGCAGGAGAAACCTCCATGTTCTCAGGAGGCCACCTCCATATACAGCAGCCCTAATGGTCATAAATTCTAATCTGAGCAAAATCCTGACACTTGTCTTAACTTCAGATACTGGGAAGGTCGCCTCAGCATCTGCAGATAGGGCCTGCCATGCCCTAGGCCCTAGACCATACCCTAACTTGGATTTTCAGAATTCTTTTCCCAGAGTTCTGGCCCACAAGCTGATGATGTTTACAACAGCCCCAAAGTACTGTGGTGCTCTGTCAGGAGCCCCTAGGTAAGCACTCCTAGATTCCTGTACTTAAAGACTCCTCAGAGAATGTGAGATAGTGTTTGTTGGTAAGGCACTGAGTGTGGGGTAATGTGGTCACACAGCACTAGAAGCAGGTTACTGATAGTGTCCATTTGTCCCAGGCCGTGGTCCCCCTCCCTTTCCTCTGCTCCCCCCTTCAGCATCCTCCTTTCTAGTACCTTGGTCTCCTTTCTAACCCCCACTCCAAGAACATATTCTGCTTGCAATCCTCTGTACCATGGTACCCTCTCCCGGGATAAATACAGTGGGATTCATTCAGGGCTGTGTTCTTCTTTTCCTGCCACAGGATTTCTCAATGGCATCTCAGCATAGCCTTGTCGGATCCCTTCCCTGGTGGAGTTTAGGACCCAGTTTAGTCACTTACACTTGTCTCATGGAGCAAATGCTCCTTTCATTCACCTTTTCAGTTCATGTTTATACATGTACCCCTCTAAACCTTGAGCTCCTAGAGTGAAGAACTGTTTGTCTGATAAGGACTGGCACCACCTGAGTGCTCAGGGCCCAGTGGCTGAATGAACAGGAGAGAGGATCCAGTCAACCTCCGACCAGGTCTGTTATCCCAGCCCAATTGATTTAGGTCAAGTCCTGTTGTTTTCTTTTGATTCCTACATCAACCCTGTGTTCCATGTGGGGCTCAAACTCATGACCCTGAGATCAAGTACCTCGTGCCATACTGACTGAAGAAGCCAGGTGCTTCTTTGGTCATTTTCTCTAGGTTCTAGGCTGATAACTATGGACATTAGTTTGTTGATTTCAGCATGTTCTAGTTATATTCATTTATGCTGAATTACCAAATAACTCCCCTAATTATGGTGACATTTTGTCACAGATTTTGTCACATGACAGTGCTGAGTGGATCTTCAGATTGGAGACTGAGCTCCTTCACGTGGTCTTTCAGGGACCCAGAGTCCCTCCACCAAGGGTCTCATCACTCTTTTGATTCTCAAGCACTTCTGACACCCTCAGTACAAGGGGAATGTCCCTGAATTAAAATATTCAAGTGGTGAATCTTGTAGGAATCAGACAGAAACAGATTTGTGGCACAGATGTATTTAGCACTTGAATGATGAGAGTCAAATAATTGGAAATGGCTCAGTTGTTCAATGATGGGTCTTTGAGTGCTGTCACTGAGAATGCCCAAGAGAAGAGCAGCGACCGTGCCTGTCCACTGTGGGGATATCAGGTAGAAGAAAAGCCCAGCCCGAAAACTCACTACCTTCCCCCAACAGTGTAACACACACACACACACACACACACACACACACACACACACA
>PJEN01017559.1:0-35016 GCA_004024605.1 Pteronura brasiliensis
CAGCCTCGCCCACCACACTATGACACTTATACCCCGCTGATGCCAGGCTGGTCCCTCCCCTCCATCCGCCTAGCTGCTGCCCCCTCCTCCTGCTCAGTTGCCTCCCTGCTGCCACACACCCATTCCTCTGCCCCCTTCACGATGCATTCTGGAGCTATTACCACCCTGAATATCAGCTCCCCTCCCCGTGCTTCTACCACATTGCTACTGCAACATGCACCCCTGCCACCTTGCTGCCCCTCACACAAACCCCTGCCTCCGACACCACTACTGTGGCTTCACTGTTGCCCAGTGTCCCCAGCATCTGCTGTGCTTCTGTGCCCTGCTCCCTTGATGTGCACTGTGGGCCCGCCCACCATGTCCTCCAACTGCTGCTGCCCCGCCCACTTGACTTGCACTCTGGGCCCGCCCACCATGCCCGCCCTACTGCTACTGCTGCAGAGCAGCTGTCTCCGGGCTGATCCCACTTCCACTCACGGTTGCTGCTGTCTAGATTCCAACCCCCCCACAGTCACTACAGGGCTGCCCCACTTGGCTGTCACATAGCTCCTCCACCACAGACCCGCCACTGCTCCCTATGCCACTACTGCCTGGTTATCCCCTCTCCTGGCTCTGGTGACCCCTGCTCCCTCTCCCACGGGTTCCACCCCCCTACCATAGGGTTATCACCTGGCTGCCACCTCCTCCAGCCTGGGCAGGCCCATGGCCCCACCTACCACCCCATGCCATGACTGCCCCATTGCCCCGCTGAGTTGCCCTTGATTCCCGCTGCCACGCCCCACCCCCCAGAGCTACCAAACCCCAGGGACCTGCTGTCCCACTGCACATCTGCCCAGCGCCACTGCAGTCCTCCCCTAGCTACTCCCCACGTTGCCCCTTCTTGCTGCCCTGCCCCCGCCCCCCCATCCCTGTCCCACCACCAGCTGGCCTGGTGCTGCTGCCAGGGTTTCCAAGGCCACTGCCCCTTTCTTGGTTGCCCTGCCGCTGCTGCCTTGCCCCACTTCCAGGATACCACCGCTGCTCCTGCCCACCCCCCACCATTAACCCCGACCCTAATACCATGCTGCTTCCCCCCCCACTGTGCTGCTGACACACTGTGCCCTGCCAACGCCACTACCACCCCTCTGCACCTCCCCAAAGCCGCTGTTACTGTGACCCAGTGACATTGCTTCCCCGCTGCCCCGCCCTGTTTTCCCTGCTGCCTCACTGCAACCCTCTGGTTTCTGCCACCCCTCCCCGCTGCTGCTTCCCACCCTGCCACTGTTGCCTCCCACATGCAGGCCCTCCTTACAACCCTACCACTGCCCAGGGGCTGCCTGGCTGCTCTGACGTCACTGGCGTGCCCTCGAAGTCATCAGTGGGAGATGGCCTTAAGAGAATTTCTGCATAGGGGCTGGCAGCAGGTGTTTTCTGGAAGTGGGTTGGAGGTATAGGCATAGGGGGTAAATCCCAAGAAGGAAACTGTTAGCATAGTTAAGTGTTAAAATAGCCTAAAAAGCTACATTTAAAGTGCTTTCAATGCCTCCTTCTTTTCCATACAATGACTTTATTCATCATATTGTGCATCTGAAAATAATATAATCTCAAGTTAACTAACTGGAATGAAAATTAGAACTGTATAAAGATAAATAAAAACCTTTTAACATCATGCAACAATTGACATACAGACATTAAGGGAACAGTTTGCATAATAAAATGTGTATATGTGTCTAGGTGCTCTTTCTCAACCAAGGCTGGTCAAAATCATGAAAAAGATGAGTTTTCTTTCTCTTCAGAATCACTCACTGTTCTTGGCTTTCATGTATAGTGTACATACATATGAACAAGCTTTTCTCAAAAACTAAAAGAAAAAAAAATAAGCTCCCAAGAATCAGCACTAGATGTCAACTATAGAATTGCATAAACAGAAATGCCCTCATTAGCTTTGTTGTATGAGAAAACCTTGGGAGATACTCATTTCAGAAATAAGTGTCAAATGAAATACATCATAAATAAGAACCTCTCCCTTACCGTAATGCTCACTGGGGAACTTACACTCCATTTTATTTTTCTCTGATCACCAGAAAAATCAAAACTTAACAGCACACTTAGTCCAGTAGTTATATTAAGTTTATGCTTTGCTCTCTGTTAGTGGTAGAACTGAAACCTTAGGGCTGACTCTGTGATCATACTTGTGTTATTTTTAGGATAAGATGTACGTTAACTTAAGTATATGAATAAATTCACCCTCATTATATTTTCCACAGCAAGCATTTTCACTGACATAATTTCATGGGATCTTCATCACAGTCCAGGTGAAAGCAAAGGTAAATGAATGTTTATGGTATATAAAATGCAAGCAAAGGTATATGCACAAAATAAGAATCTGTGAAATAAGACAAATGCAGCCCTGTAAGTTTTAAGACCTAATGGGCTGCATTAACTGATCTACTAATGACTAGGATAGTATCCTATCCAGTAGATAGAGAGGTGTTGCAAATGGCCACAAGAAAGAAAAGACTTCCAAGATAGCCTGTGAGATGGAGTGCTTGGGTGGTGCAGTCAGTTAAGTGTTACACTCTTGGCTTTGGCTCAGGTCCTGATCTCAGGGTCTTGAGATCCAGCCCTTCACAGGGATCTGTGCTCAGCACAGAGCCTGTTTGTGTTTCGCTCTCCCTCCCTTCTGACCGCCCCCACCAATAAATAAATCTTAAAAATAAGACAGCAAGGGAGAAAATAAAGCATAATCATCTACGAATCCATTGTTTTATGCAAGATCACTCTCTTAAGGGAAACATAGAGGGCCAATCAGTAGACTTCCTAGCGCTGACCAGGAAATTCCCACCTGGGCTGACTAAAAGTTATATAGTTCTGGATATTAAAACCGCAGTTGGGTCAGTATTAAGTCTTGGCTTACTAACTTATGGTCCTAAGCCATGTGAGGGCCTTTTGAGCCTGCGGTTTTCCTTTTCAACAACCCCAACTTTCATCAGATTCTCAGCTTAACTGAGAGTTGGGCTCTAAATTGAAGGCATTAACACCACTCTCAACAACTGCTCTGAAGTGCTCACAGTACTTGTTGTTCCTCAGTGTAGTATTCACAGTGCTTGACCTTTCTGATTAACCCTTGTGATGTTCACAGGTCACCACTGCAGTCTTACAATTTTTGAGCTGGTCATGCTCTTCTTTTTGTTTTGTTTTTCTGATGTTCCAGTCTTAGAAAGATCATTAGTATGCAGGTTAGTGTCTCTGCATTTGCATTTAGAGCTTTTGAGAAAACATAAACGCCACACAGATTATATTGATTTTGATAAGCAAGATAATTCCCAATGTTTGGAGTGCAATTTGAGGGTATGTACTCCAAGACTCAGAGCAATTAAAAATAAATGAGTAAGAAAGACCCTGCTGAAGGAGTCAGTTTTTATGCCATGGGGCTTGCTCAGTAATCTGATGTTATTGTGCTTAAACTTCCCCCAGAACTGTTCATCTGGGTTTAGCTGTAAATATGAACAATCCTATCTTATTGCATGAAGCCATTTTCATTTACAGATTTTAAAACTATAAGACTTTTCTTATATTCAGTCAACTCAATTATTAATTTCTGCACCATCAGTTTTATTAGTATGCTAGAGCTGGATTCTACAGCTTACTGAAACTCTCCAATCTGTGTTGTGATGTCACATTGGTAGCCTGAAAAAAACATGGTAGGAGCATTTGCACCATGGAAACAAACAAATGTTACAAATTATGGCTTCTTTTTTTGTTGTTGTTGTTCCGAAGAGTCAACAGATAAACATTTTCTAGCACACCACTCTTCACAATAGTGAATTCTATACAATTCCGTTATTAAAATTACTAAAAGTATAAAATTATGTTTTTAATGTCACATAAGTGGACTTCAGAATAAGATATGGATAGGTCGAAGAAATAACAATCCTTGAAAGAAAGTGATGAAAATGGAAGAATTATTATTTTCTACCGGAGGATTTTCTCATAAGTTGAGGAAAAATTTTGATATATGAGGCACATGGAATGAACTGTAGTAAATTTTGTATTGTATGAATGTAAATTTATACAAAATAATTGGAAGTAACATACCATGAATAGAAAAATTCTATCCCAGGAACACAAGGATATTCCTTTTCCAAAAATATATATAAATCTACTGTTATTCATCAATTGTTGAAATAAGAAAATAACAAATTACTTTAATAGATGAAGATAAAAACATTTGATTAGAAGTGTTAGTAATTAGATACAATGGATAATGTCATATGCAAACTACATATAGAAAAAATCAATAATTTCATTTACATAAGTAAGAGATAGTTACAAATGTGATCATTACGTATGACCAACAAAAATGCTTGATATTATAAATATAAATGTAAACCTGAAATATGCTGCAAATATTAACCAGATAACATTGTGGGCAATTTTTATTTACTCCTTAAAATTTTCTCTATGTTTAAAATATCTCTACAGTGAAGCATTAAGACTATGTAGACTATGAAAATAATGAAATGGAAATATAGAGACCAGACCTCATTCAAAACAGTAACAAAAACTAAAATATCCAGAAGTAGTTTTATTTTTTTAAACATTTGTTTATTTTAGAGAGAAAGTGTGTGTGTGTGTGTGTGTGTGTGTATGTGTGTGTGTGTGTGAAAGAGAGAGAGAGAGAGAGAGAAAGAGAGAGAGTGGGGGTTGGTAAGAGGCAGAGAGTCTTCAAGAAGACTCCCTGCTGAGCATAGAACCCAGTTCTGTGCTGGATCCCAGGAATGAAAAGATCATGACTTGAGCTGAAACTCAACAACTGAGCCACCCATATGCCCTTCCAAGATTAGCTTTAAATGAGAAGAAATTAAAATGAGAGCAATCTTAAATATATAAGAATAAAAAGGAAGAGTAGGAGAAAAAAGAAAAAGAAGAAAGACAAGAGCAGAGGAAGAGCAGTCAAGGAGTAATATGAATTTTACTAAAGCTGGCATGGGACAAAACTAGAAGGAAAGAAAAAAGTTATCAGTAGTATCTTCGTGGTATGACCAAATGTGTTTTGTTTTTATTCTACATGCTTGAAAAAATATCTTCCTATTTTTATTTCATTTTTAACTTTAATATTTAATATTCAAAGAAATATTTTGGGACATCAGGCAGGAATTCTCCTCAACCACACTGCACACCCAAATTTTTCTATATGGTTGATCTCCCACAATATCTTAGGTCTTGGGAGATTATCATTGTTTTCTCTAACATGAAACAATAATAATAGACATTCCTGCATCGTATTTGTTTCTTTTATTGTCCTTACCACAATGATAAGTGCTTATTAACTTAGTTATGTACATGTTAAATGTCTCTTGCGCTCTCAGTTATCATTAAATCCAAAAGGGCAGTCAGCTTATCTGTTTACTTCACCAATATATAATCAATTGCCTAACACATGACACATTAGGTAGGAACTCAATAAACACATTTAAGTGAAGAAATAATGTAAATGAGGAAAGTAAAATTGTAACAGATTTGGAAGTATAACTGAAATCTCTAAGTACAAAATAAAAATTGATTTGCTGGCACATGGTTGCAAATTTGTCATGACAAAATTGGCCATTAGTGTCCAAATTTCTTTTTTTTTTCTTTTTAATTCTCCTTCATTATTATTTTTCACTGAGATTTGCTATTCCCCAAACTGAAATATAGCCATATCATCTGAGAAAATAATAAATAATTGTTTTTGACATAGTGTAAGCACTGGAACCGGCACAACCAGTTGATGCCTTCAGGGCATGTGATGTCAGGAGACGTTCATGCCTAGCTTTGTGAAAGCCTCAACCATGAAACTTCATGACTCTGCAAGTGAGCAACTCCTTAAATTTTGCATCCTAGGGGCCTAAGTGTGTCTTATTCTGATAGCTCTGTTAATTTACCTAATACATATTATTTCTATAAACTTATCTTTGAAAGATAAAAGAGGGCATTTGAAAGTTTGAAAGGGCATTTCAGCTTCCAAACCACACGTTCCTGAATGCCCTTCCTTTCATACAAAGAGTATTATCTGTGTTCAGACTTTGTTCTTCTCCTTTAATATGATGTTGGCTATTCTTGAATTTCAGCCCTTTCGAGTAAACTTAGAATCAGTTTGCTGATATCCATAAATTAACTTCATAAGATTTTGACTGGGATTTTCTTGAATCTACAGCCCAATTTGTGAAGAATTGCATTTTGACCATATTGAATCTTTTTATGCATGAATAAGGAGACTCTCCAATTCTTTTGTCCATAGATACTTTCTGCCAGCAATTTGAGTTGTCCTTATATAGATAAAAGGGTATTCTCAAAATGGTTATGTTTCTCTTTCTCCTGTTCATGGCATGAGGAAATTTTTCTCCACAATTAGCTATGAGGACCAGGTAGAGCCCTTGGAGGTAAACCTCACAAATATATAGAGGCTCCCTATGGCTGGATCCCCTTGGAGCTTGTTTATGTTTTGCAGGGCTTTTCCCCCATTAGAGTTCTTATCAGAGTCATATCCACACTAAACCGCCAAGCAATCCACAAATTACAGCTCAGGTTTCCCAAGCCCAAGACTGGGTTCTGTGGAAGTTTCTGCTCTGGAAAGTTGCAATTCTCTGTATCTGCCTGTTTGCAAGGAGGAAAGCACCTGCATCCTTTCCAGAAATACAATGTAACCTTGTTTTACTTACTTTCCAAGTTAAACACATCCCTTAATTCTTTAGGAATATTGTAAATTTGTTCTAACAAAAACCTAGGTGGCAAAAATATTCATCATGTGCATTTAAATAAATATTGCTCTCAGTCTATGTAACAGATTGTTCCCAAGTCTGTCTTTTTCACCTACATGAATGTTTAGTTCCATATGTTTCCATCTTCTCATGTCAAGCCTTCACCACTTTTGTGTCCATTCAGAGTTGAAGTAAAACATTTTAACATTGGTTATTATGAAATTAGCAATTTATTGTCATATTTAATGGAAATCAATAAGACAATACTGCTTGTAGGCTTGAGAACACATTGGTAGATCAAATTAATAAACATTATATTATGGAAATACAAAGTATAACAAAACTCAAGGAAGCACAAGATTCATTTATGACTTCCAGCTCCCTCAAATGTATATGTGGCCCTCTGCAAAAAAAAAAAAAAAAAAAAAAAAAAAAGTCTCCCTTACTTATTATTTCCAAATGTAAACAAGACCTCATCATTTATTAACTTCACACTTAACATGTACTCCATATTTTCAGGTCCTGAGCTTTCAACAGCAAGTTAAAAATTCAGATCCCAGCCCTTTCTCTTTTGAGGCTTTGAAATTGTAATTCCCACCTAAGAGGATGGCAATTCCTCTGGTTATCATTCATCTGCCTCCTCCTCATAGTTCTTAGTAAAATATATCTCTTTAGGCCCTCTGTGATCATCCTGCTGAATGGTCTACTATGCTTTCCCCATCATCTTCTATCACAAAATGAGCTGGTTTGCTTAATTCGTTTTTGAAATTAATATATTCATATTTTGTTTATTTTTTCATGCTCTTCTACCACAGTATAATGAAAATCCCATACAGTAGACTTTTGCAGCACCTCCAGCAAAGCAACAAATATCTTCTATATAGATTTGTCAATAACTGTTACATGAATTAATTAACTCATTCATCAGTGAGAAGAAATAAGAAAAGGAGACAAACCAAGAGAGACCCTGGAGTCCAGAAAACAAACCGAGGATTACAGAAGGCAGTGGCATGGAAAGATGGGGTAATCAGGTATATAAGGAGGGCACGTCTTATCATGAGCACTGGGTGTTACATGAAACTAATGAGTTGGTGAACACTACATAAAAAACTAATGATGTACTCTATGGAAAACCCATTAGTCTCCTCAAACTCTTATTCTTCTTAGGTTGTTTCTGCTCTCCCATAGGATCTTTATTCATTTTCTTAAAGAATGTGATTACTTTTTTGTGTGGGTCAGAGAATGTCTAGCAGGAGGTAATTATGGGATTACTGTAAAGGTATGGAGTAAGGTATGGCCCTTTTTCACTCCATTGATATTTTGTCCCATCTTCTTCTCCAACCCATAGCATAGGGGATGGAATCAACTTTTTTCCCAAAGATCTTGCGTATGTGGTAACGTATTGCATACCAAATTTATAAATGGGAAATCGTTGTTTAAAGTCCACTCATAATGTCTGGTATATCTCTACAATAATTAATGGTTTTAAATTAATTCAAACTACTATTACCATAATAAATTTACAATATTTTTATAAAAATTCAGGAGACTCATTTTGTATTTTTATTGTGCTATTTGCAAGTTTATGTACATTAGTGAAATGTCATCAAAAATAATAAAAATGGGCTAATCACAACTTTACATTGCCACCTTCAGTCCTTGAATTTTTATACTTCCTCCAGTGTCTTCTGTAGTTGTCTATTTTCTTCAAACTTCCATGGTCATGGCTAATGCATGTCACATAGCTTTTGGGAATGGAGAATCCTGAAAACTGCCCACATCATTGAATTAAGAGTATATTTGAAAGACATTTAAATGTCAGAGAATATTTCTCAGGCAGTGTAAAGTTAAGGTCTTCCACAGTGTTTTTGCAGATTTAACTGCTCTTGACATTCCAATGTCACCTAACTTTATTGATTTTTTAAATTCTTTTTCACTTAAAAAAATAATTTCTTTTCAGTGTATCAGAATTCATTATTTATGTACCACACCCAGTGTTCCATGCAAAAAGTGCCCTCCATAATACCCACCAGCAGGCTTATGCAACCTCTCAACCCCACCCTTTCAAAACCCTCAGATTGTTTTTCAGAGTCTACAGTCTCTCATGATACATCTCCCTCTCCAATTTGCACAACTCCCTTCTCCTCTCCATTTCCCCATGACGTATGTGTTATTTCTTATCCTCCACAAATAAGTGAAGCCATACGATAATTGACTCTCTCTGATTGACTTATTTCACTTAGCATAATCTCTTCCAGCCAGGTCCATGTTGCTACAAAAGTTCGGTATTCATCCTTTCTGATGGAGGCATAATACTCCATAGTTTATATGGACCACATCTTCTTTATCCATTCATCTGTTGAAGGGCATCTTGGTTCTTTCAACAGTTTGGTGATTGTGGATATTGCAGCTATGATCATTGGGGTACAGATGGCCCTTCTTTTCCCTACATCTGTATCATTGGGGTAAATACCCAGTAGGTAAATACAGGGTCATAGGGAAGCTGTATTTTTAATTTCTTAAGGAATCTCCACACTGTTTTCCAAAACAGCTGCAGCCACTTGCATTCCCGCCAACAGTGTAAGAGGGTTCCCCTTTCTCCACATCCTCTCCAACACATGCTGCTTACTATCTTGTTAATTTTGGCCATTCTAACTGGTGTAAAGTGGTATCTCAATGTGGTTCTGATTTGAATTTCCCTGATGACTAGTGATGATGAACATTTTTTCATGTGTCTGTTAGCCACTTGTATGTCTTCATTGAAGAAGTGTCTGTTCATGTTTTCTGCCCATTTTATGGCATGATTATCTCTTTTGTGTATGTTGAGTTTGAATTCTTTATAGATTCTGGATATCAGCCTTTTTTCTGTATTTGCAAATATCTTTTCCCAGTCTGGGGTTGCCTCTTTGTTTTGTTGACTGTTACCTTTGCTGTGCAGAAGCTTTCGGAGAAGTCTCAAAAATTCATTTTTGCTTATGTTTCCTTTGCCCTTGGAGACACATCTTCAAAGAAGTTTCTGTAGCCGATGTTGACGAGGATACTGCCTACGTTCTCCTCTAGGATTTTGATGGATTCCTGCCTCACGTTGAGGTCTTTTATCCATTTTGAGTTTATATTTGCATATGGTGTGAGAGAATGGTCGAGTTTCATTCCTCTACATATAGCTGTCCAATTTTCCCAGAGCCATTTTATTTAAGAGACTGTCCTTTTTCCACTGTATATTTTTCCCTGTTTTGTCAAAGATTATTTGTCCATACAGTTGAGGGTCCCTATCTGGGCTCTCTGCTCTGTTCCACTGGTCTATATGTCTGTTCTTATGCCAGTACCATGCTGTCTTGGTGATTACAGCTTTGTAGTAAAGCTTGAAATCAGACAACATTAAGCCCCAAGTTTTTCTTTTTCAACATTTCCTTAGCAATTCAGGGTCTCTTCTGATTCTATATAAATTTTAGAATTGTTTTCTCCAGCTCCTTGAAACATGTAGGTGGGATTTTGATCAGAATGCCATTGAAATTATAGATTGCTCTAGGCAATATAGACATTTTAACAATGTTTATTCTTCTTATCCATGAGCATGGAATGGTCTTCCATCTTTTTCTGTCTTCTTCAGTTTCTTTCATGAATTTTCTCTAGTTCCTTGTGTATAGATCCTTTACCTCTTTGGTTAGGCTTATTCCCAGGTATCTTATGCTTCTTGGTGCTATAGTAAATGGAATCAATTCTTTATTTTTTTCTGTATTTTCATTGTTAATGTATAAGAAAGCAACTGTTTTCTGTACATTGATTTTGTATACTGCCACATTACTGAATTGCTGTATGAGTTCTAGTAGTTTGGGAGTGGAGTCTTTTGGGTTGTCCCTATGAAGTATTATGTCATCTGTGAAGAGAGAGAGTTTTACTTCTTCATTGCCAATTTGAATACCTTTTATTTCTCTTTGTTGTCTGATTGCTGTTGCTAGGACATCTAATACTATGTTTAACGAGAGTGTCACCTAACTTTAAATATGGCAAGACATACAAGCTATTTCCTGTGCATATTTTATTCAGTTTTTTGTTCAAAACCTTCTTTGTAAATACGTTTATATTTTGGGGTGTTAATTTTGGGGTGCTAGCTTTGGTTCTATTGGTGAATTATTTACATAATGGTTTTCTCATCTTTAAAATGAGTAGGTTGCGCAAGATCACTATGATGTTCCAACCTCCTGCAGAGCTCTGGCTGCTAAAATGTAACTACCCTCATGCTTTTCCCTTGCTCAAGAAGCCGTGCTGGCTCCCAAGCACCTGCGGCTAGGAGATCAGATTCCTCTGTTAATATTTCTAGGCTCTCCACCTTCTAGGGTTTCTCTCCCTCATATTAACTCTCTCTTCCATGATACACAAACACACTGCACCTCATAGAGGTTGTCTAGTATTTAAGCTCACCACTTCAGGAACCATTAAGTGTAAGCATAGCATTGATACTCACAACGCTACCAGTCCATGAACCATTTCTTATAGTCTGTGACAAAATAAATGCAGGAAAAAAAGTATTCAGAAACTTTTATAGTGATTTGACATTGACATGACACCGAAGTTCATGATTAATGCACTTGTGTTTTGGAACAGTTTTAGTGTTTCTCTACTGGCTCAGTGAGTAATACAGCAGGATCTGTGTATTCGTCACACTCAGGAAGACAATATTATACTATAAGATTACTTTGTTTGACAACTGTAAACCCCGTTTGTATAAACATGTGAGCATATTTAAAGACTTTTTATATTTGCAAGTTATTTGTAAGGTCATTTTCATTTTTAATAAGTATTTTATTTATTTATTTATTTGAAAGACAGAGATCACAAGTAGGCAGAGAGGCAGGCAGTGAGAGAGGAAGGGAAGCAGGCTCATGCTGAGCAGCGAGGAAGATACAGGGCTCAATCCCAGGACCCTGGGATCATGACCTCAGCTAAAAGCAGAGGCTTTAACCCACTAAGCCCCTGTCATTTTCATTTTTAATAAATACTTGTCTATCATTTACAGCTCAACATTATTAGTTAAGTCAGGAAATACAAATCTCTATTATTTATGTTTAATCCTAATTTAATTATGATGATTCAAGTAAGCTTCACTGGACACTTTGTCAGAAAAAGATAAATCTTTTTAAAATAAAGGAAAGGTATTGAATTAAAAATTAGCAAGACAGGAAACAACATGTGTTGGAGGGGATGTGGAGAAATGGGAACCCTCTTACACTGTTAGTGGGAATGTAAGTTGGTGCAGCCACTTTGGAGAACAGTGTGGAGATTCCTCAAGAAATTAAAAATAGAGCTTACCTATGACCCTGCAATTGCACTACTGGGAATTTACCCCAAAGATACAGATGTAGTGAAAAGAAGGGCCATCTGTACCCCAACGTTTATAGGAGCAATGGCTACGGTTGCCAAACTGTGGATAGAACCAAGATGTCCTTCAATGGGCGAATGGATAAGGAAGATGTGGTCCATATACACTGTGGAGTATTATGCCTCCATCAGATAGGATGAATACCCAACTTTTGTAGCAACATGGAAAGGAGTGGAAGAGATTATGCTGAGTGAAATAAGTCAAGCAGAGAGAGTCAATTATCATATGGTTTCACTCATTTGTGGAGCATAAGGAATAACATGTAGGACATGGGGAGATGGAGAGGAGAAGGGAGCTGAGGGAAATTAGAAGGGGAGATGAACCATGAGAGACTATGGACTCTGAACAACAATCTGAGGGGTTTGAAGTGTTGGGGAGTGGGAGGTTGGGGGAACCAGGTGGTGGGTATTAGCGAGGGCATAGAAGGCATGGAGCACTGGGTTTGGTGCAAAAACAATGAATACTGTAATGCTGAAAATAAAAAAAAAATGTTGATGGAAGTAAACATTTAATATTTTCTATATGAAAATTCATGTTTTGGGAGCTGATTGCATTGCCATTATGAGCTAATACTAGAAGACTATGTATATGTATCCACTGATTTCTTAGCATGACACCATTTCAGAGACATTAACTTGGAAAATTGTGGACAAAAAGCTCATGCAAGTACCAAACTTAAGTGACACCAGCATCAACTGCAGAAACAAGGCAATGTTATGGAAGAACAAGCCATTAAATAAAGTTAGAAAAATGTTTTTAACTGCAGTTTAACAAATCCAGAGATATTCCTAGCCCAGAAATCCTTCAGGATCTGTGCAATTTTCACTTGAATGGTTTTTAGCTTTAGTGCCAAAAAAACTGACACCTGGATGTGAAGCAAATAAAAATAATCAGTTTGGAGTTCAAGTTCTGTGTAAGAGTATGCTTTAGTGGTACAGCTGCAAAGGGAAGTAAGCATTCTGGAGTCACCAATTGGATTTAGGTGGTGGTGCCAAAATGTTGTTAATCTCCACATTCCTTACTTCACTGAAATGTTTTGTTTTTTTTTAAGTAAGATGCACTAAATATTGTATTTAGTGATATAGTACAAATTGTGACGACATAATACAAAAGCTAATCAAAAAGTGTTGTTCCATGCTGAAGTATAATGGCTATAAAAAGGAATTTTTTGTTGAAATATTTGACTTGCAGAATAAAATCTCATTATTTATGCAATATAAGAATCTAGTTTGGTCTCAACATTTTAAAGTTGTAAAGTAAGCATCCAGTTTAGTTATTTGGTATTTCTAATTATCTTAATACTTCCATGAAAGAAAGGAAGGGTGAATATATATATATATATATATATATATGTATATATATATATATGCATATATATATATGCATATATATATATACACACATATATATACATAAACATATATATACACATACATGTATATATACATGAATATACATATATGTGTATGTATGCATATACATGCATAGATAAAAGAATGAAAATTATTCAAAAAGAGGTGAAGATAAGAAAAAAAACTGAAAAAATAAATACAAGTCTAAAAAACAAAAAATACAAAGAATGCTACTTAGTGTTTTCCCTAAATTTTGAAGCTTTGCAGCCCTCTATGATGAGTAAACTTGACAGGAGTGAGTTGTTTGTGATGGTCTTCTGAGGGAAGGGCCTGTTGCACTGATTCTCAAAGGTACTTCAGCTAGTGCAAATGCACCTCTGCTAAGCAGAGTCAGCCCTCCATGTAATCAACCCTAGATTCTAGGATGTGGTTCTGTTTTACTCCCTGAAGGCTTGCAATATGAATAGGTTGGGTCAGTATGCCTGCACCGTACTCTCTACCCAGGAGCTGAAAATTTGCACCTCAATTCTTCAGTGAGCACTCACAGAAAAGTAGTCCATCAGTCTAATCGGATCGGTTTCTGTCAGAGCTCTGTGTTCACACGGCCAGTGACAAAGCATTTTTTTCTCAGGTGTGTGACTGAATTCCAAATACAAATTCTGTAGATTTTTGTGGCACAGAGTCACGCTGTACCTCCTGGGTGTTGGAGGTCTTCTCACGCTTCTGTTTTGCTGGACTCCTCCCATGAATTCTATCACCCAGCTGTGCTAGGATTTGAAGCTTAGGAATACATAGAGAAGAAAGCCAGCACCTAACCTCGTGCTGTTCATCCAGATTTTCCCAACTGATATCTGAGGACTGAAGCATTCAGGCTCTCACTGTTATTTTTGTGACCCCTGGGATCTTGAGATCATACTAACACACCTAGGATTCTGCTTCACTTTACCACTTGAATACCTTTAAGTCAGGGATGTTCCCCATGTGCTTATAGCATCAGACGTACATGACAACCCAGGGTGTGAGACGGCCCATGGTGGAGGGACTCTGGATTCCTAAAAGTCCACATGAAGTAGCTTAGTCTCCAACCTTAAGATCCACCTGAAGAAAACTATGGTAACATTCTACCATAATTTGGGGAGTTATTTGGTAATTCAGCATAACATAATATACCTATGTCATGTATAAATAAGAAACTTCAATAGTTATGACACTAGAACCTAGGAAAAAATGACAAGAGAAGGATGTGGTTTCCTCAGTCAGTAGGGTATATTTTACTTGACGTCAGTGTAATGAGTTTGAGCCCCACATGGAACACAGAGTTGATGTAGAAAACAAGAGAAAACAATAGGACTTACACATGACCAAAGTCAATTGGGCTTGAACAATAGAGCTGGTCAGTGGTGGACTTGATCCTCTGCCCTGTTCATGGAGCCACTGGGCCCTGACCACTCGTGTGGTTCCAGTGCTTATCAGGCAACCAGTTTATCTCCCTAGGAACTCATGGTCTTGAGGGGCAGATGGACAAATGTGAACCAAAAAGGTGAATTAAAAGAACTTTTCTCCATAAGAAAAGAGCAAGGGACTACAACTGGGTCCTGAACTCCACCAGGTGATGGATCTGACAAGGCTCTGCTGTGATGACTTTGAGAATTTCTGTGGCAGGAAAAGGAGACAGTCCAGCAAAATCTGAGTATATTTAGCCTGGCATAAGGAACCACAGTGCATAGGATTGGAAACAGAATATGATGTTCATGAAGTGGGGGTCAGAAAAGAGGCCAGGGTGATCAGAGGAAGCTGAAGTGGAGAGCAGAAAAGAAAAGGAGAAGGACCACAGCCTGGGGCAGGTGGACAGTATCAGTACAGCACTCCTAGTGCTGTGTGGCCACATTACTCCACCCTCAGTGGCTTAACCAACAAACAATGCCTCACAGTCTCATAGGAGACTTTAAGTACAGCAATCCAACAGTGCTCATCTAGGAGCCCCTGCCAGAGCCCCTCAGTACTTTGGGGCTGTTTAGAACACAAAGGCAGGACCTGCTTCACTGAGAACTTGAGCACACTTAGGGGTATTGGCAGGATTCCGTGCATCTCAAAAGTTCCGAGTTCCTCTGTCTATTTTTGGCCCTCATGGCTAGGTCACGTGCACATCTCTGGTCCATGTTTCAACATAGGGGCTTGTACTCTAGTGTGAGCATCTAAGAGAGACCACAGGTCACCAGCAGCATGGGGATGTGCAATGAGCTTTTATAACTAAATCTCAGATGTGGCTTTAAAGTCATTTTGCCATGTTCTGTGAAATGGAAGGAATCACTAAGTCCATTCCACACTCCAGGGCACAAGGTTACACAAGAATATGTAAATAGGATATAGGATTTCAGGGGACCATTGAGAGGAGAAGGTGCAGGGTTAGTGCTTTGCCCAGAATCACAGACTGGTTGGAAGGCTGAACCAAGCATGGCCTTATCTCTCTGTGAGTGTCCTCAAAATTGGGGCCCTGAGCACCTAGCCATTCACTGGAGGGCTCTGGAAAAAGTTGTGTTGAAGACAGGGAATACAGACAGGGAGACGGTTTCAGGGTGAGGGTGAGCATTGATATCATAGACAGGAGGCATTCCAGCACGATCTTGTGCGAGGAAGAGCCCAGGTCATGGCAACCCACTGAATGTACTCCTATTCACATGACACCAATTGGAAAGGAGGTAATAGCTCTCAGCACAGGATATGCAGTCTACAGTTACTAGTAAGCGTGGATTCTGACCATCAAGGGCCAAGTCTTCAATCCCTTCTTTAGGGTTCCCTTTGAAAATTAGAAAACCAAAGGTCTTGGGAAACTATGGCACACCATCTGTAGATGGGACTGTCACCTTCTGGGACTCCAGAATGTGAGCACTGATGAACAGATACGTGCCCACAGGAGCCATTCTGCATGCAACTCTCTCTCTCTCTCTCTCTCTCACACACACACACACACACACACACACACACACATACAAACAGAGACACACACACATTAGGGATTATAGAGTGGTGTTTGCCAAGTAGCAGACTCAGAGAAAGTGAGAAGAGGAGGAAAGTGTGCTTGGAGGTATTTCCTACAAGTGACACCACCCATCCAATATCATAGTTATTACTCCACATATGCCTGTGGGCATCTGCAGGAAATCCATGCTAGAATCATCTGTATTGTACAGACAAGATGCAGACCACCCCTGACAGAAATAATGACTTATCCAGGATTACAAACAAGTAAGAGGAGAGATGTGTCTGAAGCCAGGTGAGGCCATGGCTGCAAATAGCCCATTTTGGGGGGCCTGTGGAGAGAGGTGTATTGGTGTCCCTGTGGACAGATATGGACTTTCATGCAGAAAGGAGATGAGCAGATGGCAGCCCTGAGCACTGTTTGTGTAGGTGATAATCCAGGGTGGACTTGGGTAGGTGGTCTCAGCAAGTGAAGTCACTTCCTTGAAAATAGATCCCAACAGAATTTGGAACCCAAGAACCAGGTGCCCACATTCTATTGTAGTCCAGTACCAGAGTTACTTGGCTGGAGACATCTGATAAGGAATGATGTTCTCTTGCTGATTGCCTACTTCCAGGGGCTCTGGCTTCCAGAAACCCCAGGGGAATGGAATTTTCAAATGCTGAAGATATTGGCCCAAACCTCGTCCCCAAAGCTTCAGAGCTTTTGGCAGGAGTTTCCATAAGTTAATACAAATGAACCTAGGCCAGGCCAGGCCACCCCTCTGAGCTATTCCAGGGCAGCCCTGTCCCATCCTCTTCATTTTCTGGCAAAAAGGGATATTTGGAGGTTCCTGCCACTGGGCTGGAGGAGGACGCAGGACAGTGGAAACCCTGGTGATCCCTTTATGTTCACAACAATGTCATAGTGGGCAGGGTGAAAAGAGGATTGTGAGGTGCGTCTTACCTCTGCCAGTGGATTGGAAGCAGAATGTGATGTTCCCATTTCTCTCCTTGGTGGAGGAGTGTATATATGGGGGAGTGTTGTGTCTGGAAGATAGTTTCCTGGGTCCGAGGACCAGCAAATGCAGCCAGAGAAGGCTCTGTATCCTCCTGCCTAGCTGCTGGGTACTGTCTTTACAGAGTTCCACACAGGAGATGGGGCAAGAGCTGAATGGCGAGATCATCTGTTCTACCAGCTTGAAGGACAAGAAGGTGCCCCACACTAAATTTTCCCAATCTGGTGAATGGAACAAGTGTTCATACCCTATAGGCAGAAAGGACACCCCCAAAATCAAGCAGTCTAGAAAGTCCTCCAGACTTAATTGTGAAATTCATTAATCATAATTATAGACAGGTTGTAGAGCTAAGGGGAGCTAGGTTGTAGAGTTTCCTTACTTACAGAGGAAGGACGATCAGAATAATGTCAGACTTGTCCACAGAAACCTGGCAAGCCAGAAAGGCCTGGCATACCTATTAAGGGCACTCAATTAGAAGAACATGCAACCAAGAATACTTTACCCAGCAAGGCTGACATTCAGAAAGGATGGATAGATAAAGAGCTTTCAAGACAGGTAAGGTTTAAAAGATTATATGACAACCAAGCTAGCACTATAAGAAATATTAAAGTTTTGTGGTTTTTTTTTGATGAAATAATGAAGAGTGACATAGAACAGAAATTTTTAGAGACAATCTATAGAAACAATGACCTCACAGGCAACAAGATGTCACTAACAACTTATCCTTTAATAATTACTCTCAATGTGAATGGCCTAAACACTCCCACAAAACTGCACAGGGTACAGACTGGATAAAACAATAGGACCTGTCCATAGGGTCCACCAGGACCATAGTGTCCCTGTCTACAAAGGACATCGTTGGAAAATAAAGATACATCCAGACTGCAAGTGAAGGGAAGGAGAGCTATTTCCCATGCCAAGGGGCCTCAAAAGAAAGCTGGAGTTGTGATTCTCATATCAGATAAATTAGAGCTTAAGACAAAGGTGGTAATCAGAGGTATAGAATGATACTGTATCATTCTTAAAATATCTATCCTCCAAGAGGACCTAACAATTGTAAATATCTATGCCCCCGGCATGGGAGCTACCAACTACATAATAAGGCAACTCTTACCAGATGAAGAGTCATATTGATATCTATATGTTAATTGTAGGGGATATTAACACACCACTCTCAGCAATAGACAGATCATCTAAGCAGAAAACCAACAGACAAACAGGAGCATTAAGTGACACATTAGACCAAATTGACCTTGTAGGTATATACAGAACAGTCCACCCTCAAAGAACAGAATACACTTTTTGAGCACACCTGGGACTTTCTTCAGAATAGACTACATACAACGGCACGAGACAGGGCTCAACTGATACCTAGAGATTGAGATTATTCCCTGCATATTCTCAGACCACAATGTTTTGAAACTGGAGCTCACCCACAACAAAATGTTTGGAAAGAATTCAAACACTTGGAAACTAAGGACTATTCTCAAAATGTCTGAATCAAACAGGAAATCAAAGAACTTAAACGATTCATGAAAACCAATGAGAATGAAGTCACATCAGTCTAAAACCTATGGGATACGGCAAAGGCTGTCCTTAGTTCTAAGAGGGAAATATGTAGCCATCCAATCCTTCCTCAAAAATAATTGAAAAATCCAGAATACACAAACTCCCTTTACATGTTAAAGAACTGGAAAATCAACAATAAAACAAAACAAACCCACCCAAAGGCAGGGAAAGAATCAAGATTAAAGCAGAGATCAATGAGTTAGAAACAAGAGATACAGAAGAACACATCAATGGAACTAGAAGCTGGTTCTTTGAAAGAGTCAAGAAGATTGATAAACTACAGGCCAAACTATTCCAAAAGAAGACAGAGTGGTCCCAAATTAATAAAATTATGTATGAAAGGGGAGAGATCATGACGAAAACCAAGGAAATAGAAACAATCATCAGAAATTATGATCAACAGTTATGCCAATAAGTCAAGAAACATAGAGGAAATGGAAAATTACTCAGCCTTATAAAAGGATGGGATTTGTGTCCTCTGGATCATGGATGGTCCCAGAGGGCATACACTAAATTGAAATAGGTAAGACAGGAAGGACAAACACTATAGGATTTCACTCCTGTCTAGATTCTGAAAAGCAAAACAAATGAATAAACAAACAAACAAAAAGCAGAATCAGAATGTCAATATAGATAATAAGAGATGGTTTTCAGAAGGGAGGTGAGGGTGGCATGGAAGAAATAGTTTAAGGGGTGTAGGAGACACAATCATCCCATTGTGTAAGTCATGGGGATGAAAGGCACAGCATAGGGAATATGATCAATTGAACTGTAATGGTGTGTCTGGTGACAGATGGTAACTACACTTCTAATCATTATAATATAAGGCAAGAACTTGTCCAGTCATTATATGTTAACCTGACATTAACATATTATTGTGTGTCAACTACACTACAAAAAATAATAAGGAGTCATAAAGTATAGAAATATAACAGGAATGGGTTGTCTGAGAGTTACAGAAACCCAAAGGCAATCCAGCTGGAATTATCCTCACTCTACCAGTCTAGGGGCAAAAGGTAACTGGTCTCTTGGGAGACCCCACTCTTCGCTTCTGTGGTAATTTACTTCTAGTTTACTTCTTTGAAGTTTTCTGTTTCAGCTTCGGTTGCCAGCTTTTATCCTGTGTGCCCCTTTGGTTGGTGGTCAGTCCCAGGCCATGCTCTTCTTCTCTTCTTCTCTTCATGGTCAACACAGGGAAGCCCATCTACTCCCATTTTCTGAGGGCATCTCTCTGCTCTTATTCATATCTCCCCTGAGCTCTAGAGTGTGTGTAGGGGCACAAGGATGATATGGATCCATCTGTCAGCTCTCTGTTTCAACAAGTAATTTATGGGAACTTCCTATGTGCTGGTGGGGAAGAGCTATGGAATTCTCCCAAAAACATTATTTTTATAAGTTTCAGGAGTAAAATTAAGTAATGCATCAGTTCCATATAATACATAGAGCTCATTCCATCAAATGCCCTCTGTAACGCCCATCACCCAGTTTCCTCATGTCACAGCTACCTCCTCTCCAACAACCCTCAATTTGTTACCTAGTGTTGAGTCTCTTATGGTTTGCCTCCCTCCCTATATGCATCTTGTTTTATTTTTTCTCCCTTTCCCCTATGTTCAATGGTCTTGTTTCTCATATTACACTTATGATAAAAACATATGTCATTTGACTTTCTGTGACTGACTAATTCCCTTAGCATTATACCCTCTGGTTCCATCCTCATCCTTACAAATGACAAGATGTCAGGCTTTTGGTGGCTGAGTAATATTCCATTGTATCAATGAATCACATCTTCTTTATCCAGACTTTAAACTGTTCTGCTTTTGCACCCAGCTGTTTATAATACTTTGTGACATCTTTCTGAAGAAGACTCCCTCCCCTCCACCATATCTGCAGCTATACCACAGCAGATTCAAGTCTCCATCCTCCTGCCTTCCAAATGGTGGTCACTTTTCTACTTGTAGCCTTGCAGAATGTATATGATCACACCTTTGATTGATTACTTGAGTGTTCACAATGATCTAATAAATATGTAGTTGTATTTCAGGGATGAAAAAAATTAATTCTCCCCTGAGAATTCTCTGGTTGGATGCTAGACATGAAGACTGTGAACCTGGTGACAGGACGGATTTTGTTGTTCCCCTTCTATGAGAGCTGAATGCCACTATGATATTGGCAAGAAGATCCTTACTGGTGACACAGATTCATCCATTCCAGGCTTAGGTTAACTGTGGGAAGATGTCCTGAACATAATGTCTACCATCTTCTCCACCAATATTTAAGCTTTGATGGATGAGCTGAAAGTAACGATTTCTATATTGCCATATTGTCTGACTTACGTACAACTGGGACCTTTGATGGGGTCTAATGGTCCATGTCTTCATTAATATACATGTCAGTGTTTTAAGTAATTGTCCATCTGTGTGGCACATTCACTTTGTAGTATTTATTAACATCACTGTAAATACAACTCAAATATTAATTTTTCCTCTTGAAGCACAGAGAAAAAGAGGTAAACTCTTTTCCTTTAAAACATGGTTTCCAGGTGATGAAATCAATCAGGGGTGTCAATGAGAAATCCATCAGTAATTGGCCAGCTGATCTGTCTTGTGGTTGGTCACCAGAATGATGCCAATCTGAGAAATCCCTGGTGATTGGCCAGGGCATAGGAGTGACATCCCATGGTGGTGACATCACATGAAGAAGGCATTCTGGTGTCCCAGGGAGGTTATAAAAAATTGGCAACAGCCCATACTCCAGTGAAGATAGAGATGGCAGTTCAGTCACAGCTCTTCTTTCTCTTCCTCAACTTCTCTGTCCTGTTCCCTGCCTCTGCCCATGGCAAGCCCCCTACCCACTCCTCTGGCTGTGGCCCTTTTTCCAATACTCTACACACCACCATCATGTTAGCACCTATGTTTCTCCCCTTCTGTGGTCTGGAGAGTCCTCGTACCCATATAAGGCAAAATCTAGACCCATTCAACACTATGAGGCTTGTCCATGTCCTCAAGGACACATTCTCATTTGGCATGTGGGCGTGGGACACTGGCTATCAGAATACCATGGATTCTCAACCAGCTGGGCCCCACACCCCTGGGTTCATATGTGTCTTCAGTACAGGAAAGCTGAGTCCACGTCCTGAGGGAACATTGGGCACACTACTACTCTGAAGCCATCCAACCTGGCTCAGCACAGGGCACATGAGTGCTCTGAACATCCAGCCAAACCACATGTGCACAATGTGTGGAATATCTTGAGACATCAGGCAGAGAAGGAATTTTACAAAACAAGTAGGTACTGGGAAAAAGAATCACCACATCTCTGTATGCAGTGTTAGTCCTTGAAACAACGGCCCTCAGTCCATTGACTGAAACAACTCAGAAGAGGACAAAATAATTCCCCAGAAACATGACTAACCCAGAGCCCACAGACCGTCAATCCTCAAAAACAGCCTAAAAAAGAGACATTCAGAACTCAAGACAGAGTACTTCCCAGGAGCCCAAAGACTGGGAGGGTTCTGATTCCATTTGACCCTGGGCAGATGAGTCACACAGACACTGGGTGGACAAGGAACATCCATACCTCAAGCTGGCCATCCCAGTGCAGCACAAGTCAGGGAATTCCAGAGAACAGGCTTGCCAAGTGCCACGAAACCATGGGTCCTGCATCCTAGCTGGTATCGGTAAAATTATTCAACTCAACAGAAGCATTACCATGGGCCTTTGCACCCAGTGGACAAATACTCAGCTTTCCACTAGGCCAAGCAGGCACCTGGACACCAGACTCACCATGTGCTCATGAACCAGGAGACCAACAACTCAGATGTCTGCTAGGTCAAGCAGACACCTTGAAGAGCCATTTCACCATGTTCCCATGGACATGGAGACTAACAAATCTGCTCTCTATTACACCAAGCAGGCCCCTGGACAGAAGGCCCACAATGTGCTCTTGGACCTGGGGAGTGATAAGTGAGCTGTCTGGTAAACCAAACTGGTACTGTGGCAGTGGGCTCACCATGGTCCCTTGGATATTAAGCCCAAGAAAGGAGCTCTGGGCTAGGCCAAGCAGATAACTGACTTGAGGCTCAACATGTGCCCTTAGACCTGGAAACCTGGAAACAACTCAGATCTTTGCTTGGCCAAGCAGGCACCATGACAATGGGCTTACCATGTGCCCTTGGACCTCGAGACCAACAACTGAGCTGTCTCATGGGTTAAGCAGGCATGTTGACAGTGGGCTAACCATGTGTCCTTGGACCTGGAGACCAACAATGCAGCTCTGTAATAAGCCAAGCAGATGACTTCACAACTGGTTCAACATGGGCCCATGGACCTGGAAACCACAAAATAAGGTCTCTACTAGGCCTAGTAGGCACCTGGACAGCTGGCTCACACTCTGCCCATGGACCTGGAGACTAATAAGGGAGCTCTGGGCTAAGCCAAGCAGACGTATAGACATGTGGCTTACCATGTGCCCTAGGACCTTGAGACCGACAACTCAGCTCTTTGCTTGGACAAGTGGACACCTTGGCAACAGGCATCCCATGTGTCTTTGGACTGGGAGAACAACGACTGAGTTGTGTAATGGGCTACACTGGCATGTTGACAGTCAGTTTACTGGGTGCCGTTGGACATGGAGACCAATAATGCACCTCTGTGACAAGCCAAGGAGACAGCTTCACAGCTGGCTCACCAAGGGCCCATGAACATGGAAGCCACAATATCAGGTCTGTACTAGGCCAAGTAGACACCCAGACAGGAGGCTCAACATGTGCCCTTGGGCCTCAAGACAAACAAATCTTTTCGTAGTTTGGCCAAGGACACAGTTTGACACACTTTGACAGCAGGCTTACCATGTGCCCTTGGTCCTGGAGACCAAAAACTGAGCTGTCTGCTAGGTTAAATAGTCTCCTTGGCAGTGGGATAAGGATGCACCTTTGGACCTATAAACCAAAAATATAGTTCTGTGACAAGCCAAGCAGGAAGCTTCACAGTTGGCTCAACATGTGCCCATGTACCTGGAAACCAAAAATTGAAATATCTACTAGGCCAAGCAGGCAACTGGACAGCTGGCTCACCATGTGCCCTTGGACCTCGAGACCAACAACACTGCTCTCTGTTAGATCAAGCAGCCACTTGGACAGCAGACTTACTATGAGACCTTGGACTTGGTGACCAGTAAAAGAACCCTCAGTTAGGCCAAGCATATACCTTGACATTGGGATCACAATATACCCTTAGATCTGAAATAACACAGCACTTTGCTAGGCCAATGGGGCACCTGGATAGCAGGCTCACCATGTGTTCTTTAATGGCAATAAGAAACACACAGTTCTGCCCCAGGCCAAGCAGACAAATAGACAGTTGGCTCACCATGTGCCCTTTGACCAGGAGATCAAAAATTGAGCTGTCTGATAGGCCAAGCAGACAGCTGGGCAGCAGTATCACCATGTGCCCTTGGACCTGGAGACAAACTCCGCTGTTTAATATGCCATGTAGGCACCTGGTAATCAGGTGCACCATGGGCTCTTGGACCACAAAACCAACAACTCAGCTCTGTGCTCAAACAACTAGAAATGTTGACAGCAGGCTTGCCGTGAGAACTTGGTCCAGTAGACAAAGAATCAGCTGTGTGCTAGGCCAAGTGGGCATGATGAATGTGGGTTCACCATATGCCCTTGGATCTGGAGACCAATAACTGAGCTGTCTGATAGGCCTACCAGGCACCTGGACAGCAATTTCACTGTGTGTCCTTGGACCTGGACACTAACAATGTAGCTCTGCACTAAGCCAAGAAGGCAAATGGACAGCAAGTTCAGCATGTTTCCTTGGAAACAGATCCTTCCTTCTCCCCAGACTACAGCACACACAAACACTCGACTTTCCAGCTGGCATCAAATTATCAGACCTCCAAACCTGATCAGCATTGCACCAATTTGTCTGATGCAGCCATGGAGTCCTGGAAGCCTCCCAACTATGAGCCCTAAATCCCAGGACAGCATGGGGCTAAGAAGCCACTGGGATACCAACTTGCCCCAAAAATCTATGGTAGTATCCTTTTCACCTCTGCAGAAAAGTGAGCATTCGGGTCTCTTCTTACTTTCGATGTCCTTCAGACTGAGGTCCTTTTGGCCTGCTGCCTGTGCAATATTCATTTTGGAGGCATTCTCCTCCTGAGAATAAAATTACACCATGCCCTAGGAGATGAAACAAGCCAGTGGTTTGAAGACTTATTCAAACTTATGGCATGACATGAAGAAGGGGGATGGGAGGAAATTGTGGAGGCGACCCAGGTCGTGAACACTGTGGAGTCATTGGCTGAAATCCTCCAGCTGAAGGAGAAGTGTTACATCGCCAAAGGAGATGTGGAGGCCTTAAAGCAAGAAGCCAAGAAGTGCACAAAGAAGCAGGCTTAGCTCCATGAGGTGGAGAGATTCTTCATTGAAATGAAGGTCTTCTGGGATATTTCTGCCTTATACACAGTGCCCAAGTGTTAATGTTTGTGCACCCACCTGCTATGGCATAGAAGGGTAATTGGGAAATAGGTGTTCATGTCCCCAATTGATGGTATAGTATGAATTTGAAAAATAGCCAAATAAACCTTTTAAAAATTAAAAAAAAAACACAGAAAATATTATCCCTTACGGTCCATCACATTCTCCTGATGTTGGGGTCTCCATGGCTCTGAGGGTATGTTGGTTAAGCATGCATAGTTAACATTGAGCATAACCTGCCTGTTCTCAACAACTTGTTCAGACATACTAATCTTTAGAACCGAAGAGGAGGACCAAAGTTCAGCACCATTCTAATTAGAAGGAATAAATAATCCATGTGTCTGTTCACAGGTATTTCTGCATAAAGGAATGGCAGAAAACAATTTTTCAGATTTTTGCTAAATTTGAGGTTGGCCCCTGACATTATGGCTTCAAACTGTGGCCAGGAAAACAGCTGTTGATCCAGGACAGATTCATCAGAGGTGCAGTCCTTGGAAGAACAAATGTGACAAGACCATACAAGAAGGGTAGAGTGACTCCAGATGCAGGGTATGATTCCCTGTATCTGGGTGAGTAGATTTGGGGTCAGAGCAGAAGGCAGAATTAAAAGATTACTAAATGGATATATATATATATATATATATATATATATATATATATATATAATGGATAACGTTGTCATACTTAAACCATGAGAACTAAGAACTCTACTTCAAAAACTAATGATGTACTGTATGCTGACTAACATTACATAATAAGTTTTTTTTAAAGTATCACATACTGAGTCAAAAATCAGATCTCAACCAATACCAAAGTTCTGAGATTTTCCCCTGCAATTTTCAGACAATAATTCTTTGAAACTGGAACCTGATCAAAAGAAGAATTTTGGAAGGCATTCAAACATTTGGAGATCAAGAGCATCCTTCCAGAGAATGATTGCATGAACCAGGATATTAAATAAAAACTTAATTATTGAAAGTAATGAAAAGGAAAACACATTGGTTCAGAACCTATGGGATGCTGAAAAGTTATTCTTTAGAGGGGATTACATAGCCATCCAAAAATTTAGAAAAATCCCAAATGCACAAGCTAACTTTACACCTGGAAAAAGAACAGCAAATTGAGCTGCAAACAAGCAGGAGAAGAAATAGAATAAAGACCAGAGCAGGAATCAATGAAATGGAAAATAGTATAGCAGCAGAGCCCACCAAAAAAAAACTAGAAGCTGGTTCTCAGAACGAATTAATCAGAACGATATGCCTCTGGCCACAGGTAGCCAAAAGAAAAGACAAAGGACCTAAGTTAATAAAATCAGGAAGTAAAAGGGAGAGATCATGACCAATGCAAAAGAAACAGGGAATTGTTAGGACACATTATCAGCAACTATATACCAACAAAGTAGGTCATTTGTAAGAAATAGATGCATTCCTAGAAACTTGTAATCTACCAAGTCTAAAACAGGAAGAAATAAACAATCTTAACCACCAATAACCAGCAAGGACATAGAATCAGGAATTAAAAACCTCCCCCAAACACAAGAGTCCAGGGCCAGATACCTTCACAGCAGAATTCTACCAAACATTTTTTTTAAAGGTTTTATTTATTTATTTGACAGACAGAGATCACAAGTAGGTAGATACGCAGGCAGAGAGAGAGAGAGAGAGAGAGGGAAGCAGGCTCCCCACTGAGCAGAGAGCCCGATTTGGGATATGATCACAGGACCCTGAGATCATGACCTGAGCCGAAGACAGAGGCTTAACCCACTGAACCACCCAGGTGACACGCTCTACCAAACAGTTTAAGAATAAATCATGCCTATTCTGCTGAAGCTGTTTCCAAAAAATAGAACTGGAAGAAAAGCTTCCAAATCATTTTCTGAGGTTGAGTATTACCTTGACTCACAAGCAGACAAAGACACCATGTAAAAGGAGAATTACAGATGAATAACCTTGGTAAGCCCTAATACCAAATTATTCAACAAGATACAAGCCAGTGGGATTCCATGGTACATTAAAAGGGTTACTCACCACCGCCAGATGAGGTTTATTCCTAGGATGCAAGGGAGGTTCAACATTCACAAATCAATTGATGTGATTGGTTATATAAATACATACATACATACATATATACATACATACATACATACATACATACAAATAAAAGAAAGACAAGGACCATATCATCCCCCATTTGGTGCAGAAAAAGCATTTGGCAAAATACAACATCCTTTCATGATTGAAACTCCTCAAGATACAGGGATAGAGGGAACATACCTCATATTATAAAAGCCATCTATGAAGAGCCCACAGCAAATACCATTCTCAAAGGGGAAAAACTGACAGCTCTTCCCTTAAGCTCAGGAACATGACAGAGATGCCCACTCTCACCACCTTTGTTGAACAGAACATTAGAAGTCCTAGCCTCTGCATTTGGACAACAATAGCAAGTAAACGGATTCAAGTCATCATAGAAGAAGTCAAATCGTCTCTCTTTGTATATGACAATATACTTTATGTGGAAAACCAAAAAGACTTCACTCCTAAATGACTTGAACTCACACAGAAATTCAGAAACGTCTAGGATTCCAAAATCAAAACTCTTGCTTTCCTATACACTAACAATGTGAATAAAGAAAGATAAATTAAGGCATCAATTCCATTAACCATAGAACCCAAACCTGTAAGATGCCTAGGAATAAACCCAGCCAAAGAGGTAAATGATTTCTACTATATAAACTACAGAACACCGAGGAAGGACACTGAGAAGATGCAAAGAGGTGTAAAAACATTCCATGCTCCTGGATTGGAAGAATCAGCATTGTAAAAATTCATACACTGTCCAGCACAATCTACACATTCAATGCAATCCTTATCAAAATACCACGAATTTTTTTTCACAGCCCCAAACCAAACAATCCTACAATTTCCATGCAGCCAGAAAGGATCCTGAATAGCTAGGGGATTGTTGAACAAGAAAACCAAACCTGGGCACATCACAATGCCCAACTTCAAGCTAGTTTACGAAGCTGTGATCACCAAGACAGCATGGTACTGGCACAAAAACAGACCCATTGCTCAATGAAACAGAATAGAGACCCCAGAAATGAACCCTCATGTCTATAGTCAACTACTCTTTGACAAAGCAGGGAAGAGTACTCAGTGGGAAGAAGACAGTGCCTTCAATAAATGGTGCTGGGAAAATTGGACAGTCACATACCGAAGGATGACACTTGACCTTCTCTTACACTATATGCAAACATAAATTCAAAATGGATGAAATACCTCAATGTGAGACAGGAATCCTTCAAAATCCTAGAGGAGAACCCAGGCAGCAACATCTTCAACCTCAGCCACATCAAATTCTTGCAACACATGTCTCTGAAGACAAGGGAAACAAAAACAAAAATCAACTACTGTTTCTCAAGATAAAAAGCTTCCTCACAACAAAGGGATCGATCAACAGAACTTCTGATTGGGAGAATATATTTGGAAATGATACATCCTATAAGGGATTAATATCCAAAATATAGAAAGAACTTATACATGAGAGACATAATATCCAAAAACCTAAGGAAATATATCTGTTTATCTTCTGGATTAACCTTTAACTCAACTATTCAAATAACTTCACAAAGTATCAGAACTCATTTCTAAACTTTGTCCTAGGGACATGCTGAGCAATTGATATTTTCACCTTATTCATGTGAATACACACATTCACTTCTCAAGTGAATACACACATAATACACTAGGTATTCTCCTTCATCTACAAAGATACCCTGAAATCATGATTGCTATTACGTTTTCATGGAGTTATCTAAAATGTCAAAGGCAGGGATGAAAGAAAAGTATACATACTGGTTTGAAAAATATTCAAAGACATCTATTCAGAAAAATGACTTCATTTCTAGTATGGTGGAAGGACCAATGCCAGCTCTCAAAGCAGCATGTTTGTTACTATGCAAGATAATAAACAGTATGTGTCTTATGGCATTTTTATTTTTACTTATCATTTAAGGTTGAGATATATCTCCAAATGCTTAAGATGACTTTAATTAGAATTAATAAAATTATTTTAATAAATTATTAGAATTAACAGTTGACACATTCAATCAATTAAATAACAGAAATCCAAAGGAAAATCTTATTTGTCAAAGTTGACTTGAAGATAAATAAGTTATCTATTTTATACTTTCACATAGATACATAATTAAATGTTAAAAAGTAAATAAATTACTTACATACTTGTGTGTTAAAAAAACATAAACCTTTATCTTAATTTCAAACAAAACATGATAGAATTCTTGAAAGAATTGGTGTTGTACCTTCTAATCGCTTATGATCTTGTAGTAAATGTGGTAGGAGTGATATTTTAATCAATGGGTGATACCTACAAGCATCAGTGTACTTCTTCTCTCAATTTATGCTAAATTAAACTAAGGTCTACACTAAATGATACTATATTCATGTGAATGTGATCACTTTAAAGTAATAATTATTCTCTCTGGCAAAATATATAGTAAATAAGTGAAAGCAAATGAACTTGCAAATATGAGACTTTGAGCTAAGACATTTTCCGAAAAATAATTGGATTTGAAACAGACATATTATCACTGACTGATACAGCTAACAGGATGTAAATGAAAATTTCCTATATGTTAAATTCTCTCCTAAGACTATGATATTTTTTTTAAAAAGAGGTTATTTGTTTTTCGTGTCTTTTTTAACCCTTTCATTCTTAATCAAGACCTGTAGTGTTGTAAACCTGCCTCACAAAATACATCCTAAGAACTTAAAAAAAAAAAAAAAAGAAGAAGAAGATGAAGAAGAAGAAGACTAAGCCTCCATCAGTCATTTCTGGTGGTGCATTACTCCTTTTAAAAAAAAATATTTATTTTCATATTTATTTTCAGTGATCCAAAATTCATTGTTTATGCACCACACCCAGTGCTCCATGCAGTACATGCCCTCCGTAATACCCACCACCAGACTCACCCAACCTCCCACTCTGTTCCCCTTCCAAACCCTCAGATTGTTATTCAGAGTCCACAGTCTCTCATGGTTCATCTCATCCTCCAATTTTCCCCAACTCCCTTCTCCTTTCCATCTCCCCATGTCCTCCATGTTATTCCTTATACTCCACAAATAATCAAACCATAAGATAATTGACTATCTCAGCTTGACTTATTTCACTCAGCATAATCTCCTCCAGTCCCATCCATGTTGATATGAAAGATGGGTATTTATCCTTTCTGATGGAGGCATAATACTCCATAGTGTATATGGACCACATCTTCCTTATCCATTCATCCATTGAAGGGCATCTTGGTTCTTTCCATACTCTGGAGACTGTGGCCATTGCTGCTATGAACATTGGGGTACAGATGGCCCTTCATTTCACTACATCTGTATCTTTGGGGTAAATACCCAGTAGTACAATTGCAGGGTCATAGGAAAGCTCTATTTTTAATTTCTTAAGGAATCTCCACACTTATTTCCAAAGCAGCTAAAACAACTTGCATTCCCACCAACAGTGTAAGAGGGTTCCCCTTTTTCCACATCCTCTGTAGTACACGTTGTTTATTGTCTTGTTAATTTAGGCCAATCTAACTGGTGTAAGGTGGTGTCTCAATATGTTTTTGATTTGAATCTCCCTGATGGCTAGTATTGATGAACATTTTTTCATGTGTCTGTTAGCCATTCATATATCTTCATTGGAGAAGCGTCTGTTCATGCCTTCTGCCCATTTTCTTACATGATTATCTGTTTTGTTTGTGTTGATTTGAGGAGTTCTTTATAGACCCTGGGTATCAGCCTTCTGTCTATATTGTCATTTGTGCGTACCTTCTCTCATTCCGTGGGTTGCCTCTTTGCTTTTTGATTGTTTCCTTTGCTGTGTAGAAGCTTTTGATCTTGATGAAGTCCCCAAAATTCACATTTGCTTTTGTTTCCTTTGCCCTTGGATACATATCTTGAAAGAAGTTGCTGTGGCTGATGTCGACGAGGTTACTGCCCATGTTCTCCTCTAGGATTTTGATGGATTCTGCCTCATGTTTAGGACTTTTATCCATTTCGAGTTTATCATTCTGTATGGTCTAAGAGAATGGTCACGTTTCATTCTTCTACACATAGCTGTCCAATTTTCCCAGCACAATTTATTGAAGGGAGTGTATGTTTTCTACTGTATTTTTTTTTCCTGTTTTGTCGAAGATTATTTGACCATAGAGTTGAGGGTCCATATCTGGGCTCTCTACTCTGTTCCACTGGTCTATGTGTCTGGGTTTATGCCAGTAACATGCTGTTTTGGTGATCACATATTTGCAGTAAAACTTGCATTCAGTCAATTTGATGCCCCCAGTTTTATTTTCATTTTTCAACATTTCCTTATCAATTTGGGGTCTCTTCTGATACCATACAAATTTATAATTGTTTGCTCCAGTTCTTTGAAAAATGCCAGTGGAATTTGGATTGAAATGGCATTGAAAGTAGGTTGCTCTTGGCAGTATAGACATTTTAACAATGTTTATTTTTTGATCCATAAGCATAGAATGGCCTTCATTATTTTTGTGTCTTCTTCAATTTCTTTCTTGAGTGTTCTGTAGTTCCTCGAGTATAGATCCTTTACCTCTTTGGTTAGGTTTATTCCCAGGTATTTTATGGTTCTTGGTGCTATAGTAAATGGAATCGATTCTCTAATTTCCCTTTCTGTATTTTCATTGTTAGTGTATAAGAAAGCCACTGATTTCTGTACATTGATTTTGTATACTGCCACATTACTGAATTGCTGAATGAGTTCTAGTAATTTTGGGGTGGAGTCGTTTGGGTTTTCCATATAAAATATCATGTCATCTGCGAAGAGAGAATGTTTGACATCTTCATTGCCAATTTGAATACCTTTTATTTCTCCTTGTTGTCTGATTGCTGTTGCTAGGACTTCTAATACTATGTTGAACAAGAGTGGTGAGAGTGGGCATCCTTATCGTGTTCCTGATCTCAAAGGGAAAGCTGTCAGCATTTTTCCCATTGAGAATGATATTTGCTGTGGATTTTTCATAGACAGATTATTTTTCCTTTTTAAAAAATTTCTTTTCAGTGTAACAGAATCCATTGTTTATGCACCACACCCAGTGCTCCATGTAATACGTGCCCTTGCTAATACCCACCACCTGTCTCCTCCCAACCTCCCAACCCCTTCCCCTTCAAAACCCTCACATTGTTTTTCAGAGTCCATAGTCTCTCATGGCTAATCTCCCCTTCCAATTTCCCTCAAATCCCTTCTCCTCTCCATCTCCCCATGTCCTACATGTTATCTGTTATGCTCCACAAATAAGTGAAACCATATGATAATTGACTCTCTCTGCTTGACTTATTTCACTCAGCATAATCTCCTCCAGTCCCGTCCATGTTGCTACAAAAGTTGGGTATTCATCCTTCCTGATGGAGGTGTAATACTCCATAGTATATATGGACCACATCTTCCTTATCCATTCGTCCGTTGAAGGGCATCTTGTTTCTTTCCAAAGGTTGGAGACCATTGCCATTGCTGCTATGAACACTAGGGTACAGATGGCCCTTCTTTTCACTACATCTGTATCTTTGGGGTAAATACCCAGTAGTGCAATTGCAGGGTCATAGGGAAGACCTATTTTTAATTTCTTGAGGAATCTCCACACTGTTTTCCAAAGTGGCTGCACCAACTTACATTCCCACCCACAGTGTAATAGGGTTCCTCTTTCTCCACATCCTCTCCAACACATGTTGTTTCCTGTTTTGCTAATTTTGGCCATTATTACTGGTGTAAGGTGGTATCTCTATATGGTTTTAATTTGAATCTCCCTGATAGCTAGCGATGATGAACATTTTTCATGTGCCTGTTAGCCATTCATATATCTTCATTGGAGAAGTGTCTGTTCATGTCTTCTGCCCGTTTTTTGACATGATTATCTGTTGTGTGTGTGTTGAGTTTGAGAAGTTCTTTGTAGATCCTGGATATCAATCTTTAGTCTGTACTGTCATTTGTGAATATCTTCTCCCATTCTGTGGGTTGCCTCTTTGTTTTGTTGACTGTTTCCTTTGCTGTGAAGAAGCTTTTGATGTAGTTGAAGTCCCAAAAGTTCATTGTCCCTTTTGTTTCCTTTGCCTTTGGAGACATATCTTGAAAGAAGTTGCTGCGGTTGATATCGAAGTGGTTACTGCCTATGTTCTCCTCTAGGATTCTGATGGATTCCTGCCTCACGTTGAGGTCTTTTATCCATTTCACGTTTATCTTTGTGTATGGTGTAAGAGAATGGCCGAGTTTCATTCTTCTACATATAGCTGTCCAATTATCCAGCACCATTTATTGAAGAGACTGTCTTTTTTCCACTGGATATTTTTTTCTGCTTTGTCGAAGATTATTTTACCGTAGAGTTGAGGGTCCATATCTGGGCTCTCTACTCTGTTCCATTGGTCTATGTGTCTGTTTTTATGCCAGTACCATGCTGTCTTGGTGATCACAGCTTTGTAGCAAAGCTTGAAATCAGATAACGTGATGCCGTCAGTATTTTTTTTTCTTTTTCAACATTTACTTAACAATTCGGGTTCTATTTTGATTCCATACAAATATTAGGATTATTTCCTCCAGCTCTTTGAAAAATACCGGTGGAATTTTGATCAGAATGGCATTAAAAGTATAGTTTGCTCTAGGCAGTATATACATTTTAACAATGTTTATTCTTCTGACCCAAGCATGGAATGGTCTTCCATCTTTTTGTCTTCTTCAATTTCTTTCATGAGTGTTTTGTAGTTCCTTGAGTACAGATCCTTTACCTCTTTGGTTAGGTTTATTCCTAAGTATTTTGTGGTTCTTGGTGCTATAGTAAATGGAATAGATTCTCTAATTTCCCTTTCTGTATTTTCATTGTTAGTGTATAAGAAAGCCACTGATTTCTGTACATTGACTTTGTATCCTGCCATGTTACTGAATTGCTGTATGAGCTTTAGTGTTTTGAGGGTGGAGCCTTTTCGGTTTTCCATATGAAGTATCATGTCATCTGTGAAGAGAGAGAGTTTGGATACCGTGCAGGTGGATCCTCAGGTGGAGTTTTTGGGCAGACACATAGGGCACTTCTTTCTGGTGGGTAGGCAGAAGGCTATGTTGTGGCTCCAGAATTCCCAATCCAGAGGGCTTGCAGGCCAGGAGTGTGAAGATGGAAGTCTGAAAACACAAGCTATGGCTCAGTTCAGTGCCAAGCACAAGGTAGTTCCAATGTGCAGTGGCTGATTCTAGATCTCCAGATCTCCTCTAGTAAGGGCGAGTGTCAGATGTTTGCTCACACTGGAGTTTGTGTCCATTATGGCCAATTCATGGAGGGCTGGTGTCATGAGACCATGGAGGTTTTCCCACACTGGGGCATGTGAGCTGCTCCAAACAGTGAGGTGTCCTTCTGAGATGCAGGACGAGTCCAGTTAGATGGCTCCAGGGTCCCCCATATGGACAGATTGCATAGCAGAGATCTCTGCGTGGATGCCTGGAAAGCCCACCTCATGGT
>PJEN01017560.1:0-35016 GCA_004024605.1 Pteronura brasiliensis
CAGAAATCAGTGGCTTTCTTATACACTAACAATGAAAATACAGAAAGGGAAATTAGAAAATCAATTCATTTACTATAAGTTAGTAAGATCTTATATATAAGATCCATTTACACCAAGAACCATAAGATACCTGGGAATAAACCTAACCAAAGAGGTAAAGGATCTGTACTCGAGGAACTACAGAACACTCATGAAAGAAATTGAAGAAGACACAAAAAGATGGAAGACCATTCCATGCTCTTGTATCGGAAGAATAAACATTGTTAAAATGTCTATACTGCCTAGAGCAATCTATACTTTTAATGCCATTCCGATCAAAATTCCACCAGTATTCTTCAAAGAGCTGGAGCAAATAAGCCTAAAATTTGTATGGAATCAGAAGAGACCCCGAATTGCTAAGGAAATGTTGAAAAACAAAAATAAAACTGGCAGCATCACGTTACCTGATTTCAAGCTTTACTACAAAGCTGTGATCACCAAGACAGCATGGTACTGGCATAAAAATAGACACATAGACCAGTGGAACAGAATAGAGAGCCCAGATATAGACCCTCAACTCTATGGTCAAATAATCTTCGACAAACCAGGAAAAAATATACAGTGGAAAAAAGACAGTCTCTTCAATAAATGGTGCTGGGAAAATTGGACAGCTATATGTAGAAGAATGAAACTCGACCATTCTCTTACACCGTACACAAAGATAAACTTGAAATGGATAAAAGACCTCAATGTGAGACAGGAATCTATCAGAATCCTAGAGGAGAACATAGGCAGTAAATTAAAAATAGAGCTTTCCTATGACCCTGCAATTGCACTACTGGGTATTTACCCCAAAGATACAGATGTAGTGAAAAGAAGGGCCATCTGTACCCCAATGTTTATAGCAGCAATGGCCACGGTCGCCAAACTGTGGAAAGAACCAAGATGCCTTTCAACGGACGAATGGATAAGGAAGATGTGGTCCATATACACTATGGAGTATTATGCGTCCATCAGAAAGGATGAATACCCAACTTTTGTAGCAACATGGATGCGACTGGAAGAGATTATGCTGAGTGAAATAAGTCAAGCAGAGAGAGTCAATTATCATATGGTTTCACTGATTTGTGGAGCATAACAAAAAACATGGAGAACATGGGGAGATGGAGAGGAGAAGGGAGTTGAGGGAAATTGGAAGGGGAGGTGTACCATGAGAGTCTATGGACTCTGAAAAAGAACCTGAGGGTTTTGAAGGGGCGGGGGGTGGGAGGTTGGGGAAGCCAGGTGGTGGGTATTAGAGAGGGCACATATTGCATGAAGCACTGGGTGTGGTACAAAACAATGAATACTGTTACGCTGAAAAGAAATAAAAGAAATTAATGTTTTCATTTTCTTTGCATAAATACCCAGTAGTGGAATTATTGGATCTTATGGTAATTCTATTTTTAAGTTTGTGGGGGAATCCCCATATTGTTTTTCACAGTGGCTGTACCAGTTTGTAATTCCCACCAACAGTGTATGAGGGTTCCTCCCCCTCCATCTTCACCAACACTTATTATTTCTTGTATTTTTGATTTTAGCCATTCTCACAGGTATAAGGTAGTATTTCATTGTAGTTTTGATTTCCATTTCCCTGATGATGAGTGGTGTTGAGCACCTTTTCATGTATCTGTTGGCCATCTGGATGTCTTCTTTGGAAGAATGTCTATGCAGGTCCTCTACCTAATTTTTAATTGGGTTGTTTGTTTTTATGGTGTTGAGTTGTATAAAGTATCTAAAATATATTTTAGATATTAATCCCTTATTGGACATACCATTTGCAAATATATTCTCAATTCAAAAGGAAATTTTGATTACTTTGATTACTCATTTGGTCTCTTTGACCAAATGTCTGTTGAGATTTTCTATTTCATCTCAAGTCAGTTTAGGTAATTTTTGTGTTTCTAGGTATTTGTCCATTTTATCTAGGTTATCTAATTTGTTTATAATCTTCTCTGGTAAGTCTTTTTTATTTCTGCAAGGTCAGTAGTAATGCCCCCCACTTTTATTTCTGTTTTTAGCTATTGGAGTCTTCTCTCTTTTTTCTTTGTCAGTCTTCCTAAGATCTGTAATTTTTGTTGATCTTTTAAAAGAACCAACTCTTTGTCTTCTTGGTTCTCTAATTACTTCCCTATTTTTTTCTCCACTCTATAATTTACTTTGTTGGAGAGCTTTGGGTTTATCTTGCTCTTCTTTTTCTAGTTCCTCAAGATACAGGATTAGGTTATTGATTTAAGATCTTTCTTCTTTTTTAAAGCAGGCATTTACATTATAAATTTCCCTCTCAGCCCTGTATTCACTGCATCTCATAAGTTTTGGTATGTTGTGCTTTTGTTTTCACTCATTTCTAATTTCCTTTGTGATTTCTTCTTTGACCCATTGGTTGTTTAAGAGTATGTTAATTTTGAAATATTTGTGAATTTTCTGGTTTTCCTTTTATTATTGTTTTTTAGCTTCATTGCACTATGATTGGAAAAGACAATTTTTATGATTTTAATCTTTTAAAATTCACTAAGATTTATTTTGTGGTTCAATATAAGGTCTATCTTAGAGAATGTTCTGTGTGTGCTTGATAAGAATGTGAATTTTCATGTGGTTTCACTCATGTGGAACATAAGGAAAAGTGCCGATGACCGTAAGGGAAGGGAGGGAAAACTGATGGGAAGAAATCAGAGAGGGAGATAAACCATTGGAGACTCTTAACTATGGGAAACAAACTGAAGGTTGCTGAAGGGGAGATGGCTGGGGGATAGGGTAGCTGGGTGATGGACATTATGGAGGCCACGAGATGCAGTGAGCATTGGGTGTTTTACACAACTGATGAATTGTTGAACATTACATCTGAAACTAATGATGTATTATGTGTTGGCTAACTGAAGTTGAGAGGAAGGAAGGAAGACAAAGAAAGAGAGAGGAAGAAAGAAAGAGAGAGAGGAAGAAAAAGGAAGAAAGAAAAGAAAGGAAGGGAAGAAGGAAAAAAGGGAGGGAGGAGGGAAGGAACAAAGGAAAGGAAGGAAGGAAGGAAGGAAGGACGGACTCTACTGTTGCTAGGTGGAGCACTCTATATATGTTTGTTAGGTCTAGTTGCTTTATACTGTTGTACATATCCTCTATTTCCTTACTGATCTCTGTATAGATGCTCTATGCATTATTGAAAATGGTGTATTAAAGTCTCCAATTATTATTACAGAAGTACTATTTCTCCTATCATTTCTGTCAAGGTTTTCTTCATGTATTTTGGGGGCTCCATTATTTGGTACATTTACTTTTAGAATTGTTTTATCACCCTGGTTATTTGACACTTTTATCAATATATAATGTCAATCTTTGTCTCTTTTAAGAGATTTTTCCTTATAGCATATTTTGTCTGATGTTAGTTTCACCATCTCAGTTCTCTTTTGGTTACTATTTGCATGGAATATCTTTTTCCATCTTTTCACTGTCAGTCTACTTGTGTCTTTGGATCTAAAGTGAGTCTCTTGTAGATAGCATGTAGTTGTGTCATATTTTGTTTTATCCAGTCTTAGAGTCTATGTCTTTTGGTTGAGGAGTTTAGTCCATTTACAGTAAAAGTAAATACTGGTAAGGAATGACTTACATCTACCCCTTGGTATTTGATCCATACATATCTACAGCTTTTCTGTCCCTCAATTCCTCTATTACTACCCTCCTTTGTGTTTAGTTGAATTTTTTGCAGTGAATCATCTTAATTCTCTTTTATTTCTTTTTTGTATACTTATATATTTTCTTTGTGGTTACCATGGGGATGATATTTAACACCCTAAATTTATAATAATTTAGTATGAATTGATACCAACTTAACTTCAGTAACATACAGAAACTCCACAACTATACAGAGGCATCCTCCCCCCTTTGTGTGCTGTTGTCACAAATTACATCTTTATTCATTGTGTGTCCAATAGCATAGATTAACAACTTTTAAATCCATTTATCTCTTAAATCCTGGAGGAGATAAAAAGTGGAGTTACAAACCAAAACTACCATAATAGTGTTTTATATTTACCCATGTATTTACCTTTACCAGAAATTTTTATTTTTTCATTAGGTTTTGAGTTACTGTCTGGTGCCCTTTCATTTCAACCCGAAGGACTCCCTTTATCATCTCTTGTAAGGGTCGGTCTGGATGTAATGAACTTGTGCAGCTTTTGTTCATCTGAAAATGTCTTTATTTCTTCTTTATTAGTGAAAGGCAGTTTTGCTGGATATCAGCTCCCAAGCTCCCAGTTAACTTTTTTTTTTCTTCCAGTACTTAAAATATATCATTCCATTGCCTTCTGGCCTCCAAGGTTTCACTGAAAAATAAGCTAATATCTTATTGAGGAATCTCATTTAAATAATGAGTTGTTTTTCTATTGCTGTTTTAAAATTCCTCTCATTGTCTTTGGCTTTCAACAGTTTGATTATAAATGTTCTCAGAAGTGTGGGTCTCTTTGGGTTTTCCTACTTGGAGTTCATTGAGGTTTTTGGATTTGTAGATTCACGTTTTCATCAAGTTTGGGGAGCCATTATTTATTTAAATACACTATTCAAATATTCAAATATTCTTCCCAACTCTTCCTTTCTCTCTTCTCCTTCTTGAACTCACAGAATGTATACGGTGGTCCATTTGGTAGAATCCCATTGGTAAACTTGAGTCAAATGTGTATTTTATTGTTGGGCAGAGCATCTGTTTAGTTTTCTTCATTCTTTTTCCTTTATGCCCCTCAGACTCAGTAATTCAATTGCCCCATCTTCCAGTTTACTGATTCTTTCTTTTTCCTGCTTAAATCTATTATTGAACCCCTTTAAGGAATTCTTCATTCCTGTTACAATAATTTTCAGCTCCAGAATTTCTGTGTGGTTCTCCTTTATATTTTCTATCTCTTTATTGATAGTCTCATTTTACTCATGCATCACTTTTTCTGATTTCCTTTCATTCTTTGTTTTTGTTTTCCTTTAGACCTTTAAGCATATTTAAGACAGTTATTTTAAAGGCTTTGTTTAGTAATACCTGGACCTCCTCAGTGATCATTTCTGTTAATTTATTTTTTTCCTTTGAATGAACCATACTTTGCTGTTACTTTTTATGCTTTGTAATTTTTGTTGGTAATTGGACATTTGAATCTTATAATGTGATAACTCTGGAAATCAGATTCTCTCCCTTCCCCAGAGTTTGCTAGATGATTTGATTGTTAAAGGATACAGTAGCTCATCTGTTTCCCAAGCTCTTTTTGCAAAGACTATATACCTTCTCACTTGTGGCCATTGTAATCTCTGTTCCTTAGCTTGTGTTAGGTGAGGTTTTGACAGAGATTTCCGTGAATATCAAGAGTTAACAAATCAGCCAACCAACCAACCAAACAAACAAATGAAACATACCTCCCCCAGTATGCAGATTGTCTCCGTGCTGGGTATTCCTTCAATACCTAGCTAATCTTGAAGTGAACCTACAGATAAGCCCAATGTGAAATCTTAGGATCTGCTCAGGTCTTTTCTGAGGATGCATCTTGCCCTGAAAATGCACGTGGCTTTCAACATTCCGCTGCATACATGGCTGATTTGAATTTCCTAATTTCCCTGAGAAAATGTCCTCAAGCTTTAGCTCTCAGGCCTTAGATGGCCTATTGTATATTTCTACTATAATCTTTTCCCCCAGGCATCTGAAATTTTTTAGTGTTTTCTGCAGCTGTTTTTCCATCCTGAGTTCCAAGTTAGGTGGAACAGAGATAAGCACTATTTGGGGTTGAATTGTGTTGCCTTCTCTTCCACATTCATATGTTGAAATACTAACCCCAGTACCTCAGAATGTAACTGTATTTGGAAAGAAGATCTTTAAAGAGGTAATTAAGGTTGCATGAGGTCATCAGGGTAGACCCTAATCTGATACAAATGGTGTCCTTATGAAAAGAGGAGAAAAGAGATGCTAGGGATGTGTGTGCACAGAGGAAAGACCATGTGAGGACAGAGTGAGAAGGTGGCTATTAGCAAGCCAGGGAGATAGACCTCAGGAGACACCAATCCTGCTGACACCTGGATCTTAGACTTACAGCCTCCAGAACTGAGAGAAAGTAAATTTCTGTTGTTTTAGCCACCCAGTCTGTGATATTTTGTTGTGACAGCCCTAGCAAACTAATACAAGTACCTTACATTAGTCCTTCTGGTAGCACACATTGGTTAGAATAGGCAGACAAAATAATTTGTGAATATTTTTTATTCTGCCCCCTCCAGAACCAAGGACCAGTGTTCCACACTGAGAATGCAGGTTGCCACTAATTCAAAACCCAAACCACTGTTGGGGAGGGAATGAGTGAAAAAACACCACAAAACTTTCCTACCATTGGAAGTTGGCTTTTTGCTAATTCAGCAGTGTCTTGGTTACAGCAAACTTTTGACTGTTTTCTAGAGTTAACTCTGACAAAGTTAGTTCTGACAGTTTCTATTTACTTTTTGATATTTCTGTGAGGGAACAAGAGCTTGGAGCTGCCTACCCTGCCATTTTGTTAACATCAACCTCCTCCTCCCCAAAACTTTAATATGTTCTTGTGAATTATGGTGCTCCTGAAGGAGAACATAGGGTGTATTGTTGTTCTCCAGATTTATTTGACCATAGGAGATTTTTTGTTTTTTTAAATAGACCATCCTTTTAATGAAGCACATTTCAAAGATGGCAAGGATTCTGTGCAACATAGTTTGGAAAATGCTGATCCACATTTTTCTTTTATTAATTCAGTTAACAAATTCTTGTTGAACAATATTATTTATTGTTATGATAATAATAAAACTATGACTAAAAGCAATCATAGGGTTATAATAAAACTCTATGTTCCTGCCAATGAGGGGATCTTTTATTGGGGGCTGCAGGGTAAGTGCCTGGGATGGAGAGGTAATGGAGGAAGAACAAAGAATCAGTAGAGATCAGCTTAATCTTTCTCAGTTGTCTAAGACTGAATTTATGTAATGATCCTGTGGTCTAGAGACGTAACTCAGGGATGCAAGTGAAAAACTCTGCTTGTAATCAGATTTGATAAATGTATTAATTCCTGGATGAGTTCTCTTAAAACTCAGTGCTCTGGATGATGTGTCGGCAACAGTTTTTTTGTAAAGGGGCAGATAGTTGATATTTTAAACTTTGTGAGCCACAAAGTCTCTGTCACACCTACTCAATTCTGTTTTTGTAGTGAAAGTATCTATAGAGAGTATGTAAACAAATATGTGTGGCCGTGTTCCAGCAAAACTTTACAGAACAGGTGGATTAGATTTGGCCCATGGGCCAAGTTTGCTGGGCCCTACTCTGGGCTTAGAGTAGGAGGTTGGTGAACAATAGAAATTGTGGAATTCTATGGTTTTTCCACACCTGTGAGTGAGGACTGGCCATGAACACGGAGGAGCAGGGACTGTCTGTAGGATTATCTATAATCAGTTTGATACTGTGATTTGGGACCTAAGAAAAACGTACTTTGGCAGCAAGGGTGGATGAAAAATGATGTCCTTTTAGTCAGCTACGCCATTGTGGGTGAAAACCACTGAATTTGAGTTACACTGCTATGTTATTACAAGAGCTAGGAGGCAGTATGGAAGAAAAATGGGGCTAAGCCAGATAATGTGAACAACAAACACTTAGTATATTTGACTCAGTCATTGTATTTAATATGTTCACTATCTTGCACCTTTAAAATCTGAAACCAACTTTTATAACTTCTACCATGATAATATTTTATCTATTATTCATAGTGACTATATTAATATAAATTCATATATATATATATCTTTTTTGACCATAGCTTTCTAAGTTAAGACTAAATATTATTTTTTAAAAAGCTTCACAATGGATTGTATTTAAAAATAAGCAGCAGAGACAAATATTGTATGATATCACTTATTTGTGGAAACTAAAAAAAAGCAAAAACAAATTCAAAGAAACAGAGTAGAGTGATGGGGCTGTAGGTGAGATAAATGGGGAGATGTTGCAAAAGATACAAACTTCCAGTTATAAGGTGAATAAGTTCTTGGCATATAATGTGCAGCATGGTGACTATAGTTAATAATACTATGTTAGATATTTGGAAACTGCTATGTGAGTAGCTCTTAAATGTTCTCACCACGAAAAAGAAATTGTAGTTATGTGATGTGATAGAGGTGTTAGCTAGCACTACATGGTAATCATCTTGCAATATTAATTCTATAGTGGTAATCACTTTGTAATATATACATGTATAAATCAACACATTGTACACTTTAAACCTACACAATGTTATATGTTGATTATATCTCAATAAAGTTGGAAAAAAAATTGAACAAGGGCTGTAGCAAAGATTTAAAAAATAAGCATTGGGAAAGAATAGGAGATCTTGGGTAACCCCAGAACAAGTAATCACATTCATTAGTTTTGCCTCAAGAATGTTATTTTCCAACATCATTTTAAGGAGAAAGATTTAAGAGCAGAGGGCATTCTTTGAGTTCCAAGATGAAAATATTATTTTTTTCCTCTTGTCACAAATAGGCAAGAATGGCATTTTCATTTTGTGTTTTATTACTAGTAAATAATTTAATGTGTCATTAAGTACCATGGTTGCTTTAGTGTAAGACCCTTGGATGGGAATGCAATATTAAATATATGTGCTTGATTTATACAGAAATTAAGTTTCCTTTGGAATAAGAAGTTTTTGTCTAGCACAAAGATTCTTGCCATTGGCTCAAGAGATAAAAGGGGAAAATAAAGCACACAGAGGAAGCAAGAAGATATATAGTTAAGGGTCAGAGCCTTTCTATTGAACAGGGAGAAGCAGTGTTTCTTATGATGGCTTCCTGTGTTGCATGGTGCTTTGATGCCCGTGAAAGAGAGAGGCTTGGAGGATGGGAGGATTGCAAGGGGCAGGAATGGCTTTTCTTGGTGGTAGTCCCTTTGTGAGGGGTGATTTCAGGTATCTAATGGGAGAGAAAGGAGGGTTTTTTAAATGTCATTATTGTAATTATAAATGACCACATAAACTAAGTAACCCATTACATTATTTTAATCTCCTTGATAACTCATCATGAATGAATTATATACCATTGGTCCTTCTGTTCAACACATGGTCAAAATGGTTTTACCAGTTCTACTTCATTTAGTTTGGTTGCTGGCATCCAGGTCTGTGCAAAGGGCAAAATATTTATGGAAGTAAAGAAGTTGGCCATCTACTGATTCTCACAGCTTATGAGATAGTCCAGCAAACCATTTGCTTTGGGCCAGCCATGTTGATAAAATGATGAAATTACCTGATAAAGCAATTAATTAGCACCTAGGATAGCTTAAATATAGAGAACCAAATGGCAGCTTCTCTGAGTCCTTCTGCCTAATGACTACCAGTTGTTAAGTGCTCTCACACAAGGATGAGTGAAAGGACAGATATCCATCCAAGTAGCTCGGATCCATGTCAGAGGGCTTTGAGAATGTCAGCAAGTTTCTATTTTTTTTTCCATGCTGTGGATTTCTCTATGATTTAAAGACAAGGGATAAGACAGGGACCATTATCTCATATAGGATGATTACTTTTAAGAAAGAAATTGGGTGCTATTGACAATTATGCAGAAACACCAGGCATAAATCAGGAATGTCCTGAGAAAACCTGGACTTTGGGTCATACTACTCAGATAATTTTGAACTATGGTGACTATGGTCTGTCTTGTTTTTGCCACTAGTTCTGCTCATTTCCACCTGTGAACTTTAAACAGTACAAAAACTCTCTGAGTCTGTTATGTCTTCTATAGAATGGGAATAATGATGCTTGCCTTGATGTTACAAATTAATAGTAATATATGGAAGGCACATAATGGTTGCTCAATAAATTGTAGTTCATTCATAGTAATACCAGTAGTATCAGTATCATTATTACCAGTTCACTGGCTTGTCAAAATATGCCTATGCAGGAGGTATGTCATTAAACCCATTTTAATATAAAATAAACTGAGATGTTGAGACTACAACTTAGATCTCCCAACATTTTCTGTGCTAATCTTGACTGAAATAATGCCCATCTCATCCAATTTTCTTTCTCTTCTCTCTGTAAACTCTGTTTTTCTCTCAGCTCTATGGAACTTTTTAGCAGGACCTAACACCTTTTAAAATTTCTTTCTTCCAGAAGTTTTGCATAAACATTCTTTTTATTTGGACAACCACATAGCACTATGGGTTTGAGATCATTGCTGCTAGCTTCTTTATTTTTTTTTTCTTTCTTTTTTCTTTTTTAGCTTCTTTATTAAAATAAGGTTTCTCAACCTTGGGATTATTAGCATTTTAGCCAGATCATTCAGTGTTGTGGGAGCTTGTCCTCTGCATTGTAGGATGTCAAACAGCAGGCTTGGTTTCTACTCATTAGATGCCAGTAGCCCCCCAACTTTCATGGTCCCTATTGTAACAACCAAAAATGTGTCTAGACATTGCCAAATGTCTCCTGGGAGAATAAAAAATCACCCCTGGTTGAGAATCACTGGATTTATAAAAAGAAGATAAAAATGGGAGGATGAATGGAAAGGTTTTTCAACAAGGATTACATGTTATATAATAATGAGATGAGCCTCAGGTTATTCTGCTTAGCCAAATATATGTTAGGGTCATATTAAAATATTTTTGGTCCTGTGACTTTCTCATAGGAACTCTCATGAAACATATACCCCTTTTTTGGGTTTAAGAAATTAAATTTGGTGATTCTTTGTAGGCATTTACTGAATTCTGGGCATTACCATATTGTAAGTCTTCAGTCATTTATTAAACCAACAAACATTTATTGAGTACCCATTATGTGCCGGGTATATGTTGGCCTTCTACTAATTATCATTTACTATTAGTTGGTGAGTTGTGGGACTAAATATAAGAAAATCAGGCATTATGGACAAGTCAGAAACAATTTGCTGAAAAACCCTTAGGTCATCCTGCAAGAAATGTCAGATGGAACAAAAAGAGTGTGCATCACACATAGGGCATTTTTTTAAGCCTCTTTCTAATAAAAGTGAACTGCTGCTTTTTTGTTCATCGTAAGATCACAGTGACCTTAAAGTGAACAGATTTTATTCTGGGAGATTTAGCCAGTGACAAAGTTCATTTACTATTTTAAAGATCTCAGAGACTAGATGCCTGGGTGGCTCAGTTGTTAAGCATCTGCCTCCTGCTTAGGGCATGATCCCAGTGTCTTGAGATCCAGCCCTGCGTTGGGCTCCCTGCTCAGCGGGAAGCCTGTTTCTCCCTCACCCACTCCCCCCTGCTTGTGTTCCCTCTCTCGCTCTCTCTCTGTCAAATAAATAAGTAGAATCTTTTAAAAAAAGATCTCAGAGACTGGATATAGACCCTCATGTTGGGAGTAATTTGTAAATGTAATCTACGTATGTTTATGCTATCATAAAATGTCATCAGAAGGAGAATTGCTTAATAAAAACACATGAGATTCTTGCTATCTTGGGATTAGGATCGATAATAAATAAAGACCTATTTAGTCTTAGAAGAAGACAATTTTAAATGCCATTTGGAATTGGTTTTTAAATGAATAGACCTGAGAATTTCTCATGAACCCAAACGATATTTCCATTGACTTTAGGAAGTAACAAAAATAAAATTAAAGACAACTTTCTCTCATGTTAATTGGATCCTTTACTACTTTGCAAAATGAATAGCAAGTTCAACAACTTGTTAGTTCCTGACAAATTGAAAATAGATTTGTTTTGCATTAATAATTTTTGGAGAAGAAACTACACTGAATTTAGGTTTATAATAATGGAATGGGTAGGTGCACTCTACCCACATACACATATGTGTTTCCATGTTCAGATCTTGTCATGCTTCAAAGTCTAGTTCAAATGATACCTACTCAGTGAGTTTTTCCATGATTCTCCCCATTTGAGTATCATCTTTCCATATCCCCACAACTCTTATCATGTTGTATTATGGTCAAGTTTTCATTTGTGTGTAATCATTTCTAATATACTCTAGAAGGGCTATGGTTCAGATCTGATTCACTGTAATGTTTTCCAAAGCATTTAGTATAGGACTATGCACATAGTAGACATTCAGTAAATGCTCAATGAATATTACTTATCAAAATATAAGCATTTTGTGTAGGAAATGCCAGTGACATTCCAAGAAATCCATGCATTTCCATTTCATTTCAGAGTAACTTTCAATATGTGGCATTTTAACATTTAAATCAATTGGCCTCCATCCCTTCAGCTTCAAAGAGTAGTTCATTCAAATAGTTGTTCATTTAAATCAATTGTCTCATCTCACTCTTGCGAAATCAAAGGCGAATTCTGTTTGCTATCTTCCCAGAGCACTCAGCAGAATGAGAAAATTATGACAACATGGCAGTCACCCATGAGTAGCATTACAACATGGCCCTCTGGAACTACTACTGAACAGCCTTGTTTGAGGTGGGGGTAGGGAAACTACTTCACTGTTTTACTCCTTCCTAACGTTCTCTCTCACCAGTGCAGCATGAAATAACAGTTGGGGGGGAGGGTGCGGATCATAAGCTCCAGAGCTAGAAGAACTGGATTTAAATCCTGGCTCTGCTATGTACTATTTATGTGACCCTCTGTAAGCTGTTGAATCACTCTGGGCTCCTCATCTACGAAAGAAATATCTTCACCAAACTCTCAGGTCCATTGGAGGGACTGAATGTGATTGTGTGTATGAAATGCCACTGATATCTCTTTTCCTACCATCTCCTTCCCCTATCAAGAAAGGATTCGTCTTAAACCTTGAGATTTTTTTTTCCTTTATTTAACAACCAGATGTACTTTTCTCAAGCACCATATCTCTGCCCTACATTTTATATGCTCATTCCTACCCACAGTGTTGAGAAAAGAGAAAAAGTCCTGGATTTTAACAGTATAAATAGGCTCTAGAAAAAAAAAAAATATATATATATATGTAAAATCTCCTCTTTGTTGGAGAATCATGAATGTAGGGGGGGAAATGTGATTCAATGGAAACTATGCATTGTCAATAGTACACCCTTCCATGTTATCTGATTCTGATTCTATGGGAGCTATTTTACAATTCTGTAAATTTTATAACTGATAGCAATGTATCTTTTGCTTAGAGATGTGTAAATTCTGTCATGTTCTGTCCTGTAGAAGTTCCAGTGACTGCCCTCCCCCACTGTGGAAAGAGACTAGTTTTGCCTCCTTTGGCACATTCATTTCAATATTCTTGATCTATAAATGTGTCTGTTCTTTGGATTTTGTTTTGAACTGGCTATGCCATCTCTCTGGTTCCCTCATTGATTAATGAGTTAAATAAAATCCTTAACATGTATTCATTTTGTATCTGCATGAGAGTTGTGATTTAAATTTATAAAAAAATTATCTGTTAATGCAAAGGTTTTTTTTTTTTTTTGAAGAAAAAAAAATGATTACCCTTTAGAAGTGTTAGACTCAGAACCAGGCTTTGGAAGCTTAGAGACCTAAATTCTGTTCAAGGCCACTGCACTGCTGGGCAACCCAGCTCTTGCTGTTTTGCTGCCAAAAGAGATCTTAGAGCACCATGTCTGCCAATATATAGTACCTAAGTTCTCATTTCCCTCCACTGCTCCTCTGTGGCTTCCACCAATAAGGGACTGTTTTCTCATTAAGCATTCTGCACCATTTCTCTGAGGGTAGGAAGGTCACCATTGTACTGTTAGGAAACAGAGGTTTTCTATGTCAGCAAGAGATCTAAAAATAGAAGCCAGAGTTCCTGACATGCACTCCTCTCTACTAACAACTAGGCCAGCCGCTTCACTACTGCAGAGGGAAACCCTGAAATCATGATGTTTGTGGTGTTTACGTGTGCTCATATTTGACTAATAGGCCCCTAGCACTTATGTAGTATAGTGCTTCCGGGTCTCTTACCTCATGCTACACTATGTATTTTTGTAGTTCAGTTTAATTAGAAGGCCATTTATCTGACTTCTTATATTGGGTGTTTACTTAGTTTGGATTACCCTGAAGTCAAGGACTCGGTTGAAAGTAGTTTATTAAAGAGGTGAATGATACGCCATTTGGGAAGTGGGGAAGAGAGACAGGGTAGGGAAGGAAGCTAAGAAAAGGTTGTTTAGCAAGTCCATTATTCTTTGAGGAAAAATGAAGCTTTATCCCACGAGCAACTCTGGCAGGCACAGTTTTCTGAACTATGCTACCCAGGGGAGGAAGAACCTGGGGTATCTTACGTCAACTCCCATCCGTCATTGAATGAAAGTATTCTCAGAGGGCATTAATTCATCTTCTCGTCTGGTCTGCCACAGGGGTGGGCAAAGTGGCTTAGGTCAGAAAAAGCCCTTAAGCAAAGAAATGCAAGTGTTGGCATTTGGAAGTCAGATGGTGCATTGAAGTGATAAGGGATTTAGGATATGGTCTGGGTGCTTACAGAGGTACCTATAAGGCACTGGGGAATACCAAAATGTACTCAATCTTTGCATTCAGTATACTCACAGTCTGTCATGGCGCAAAGACATAAATTAGACTAACTATAATATAATGTGATAATAAGACTAACATTTTAAGGGAATATAGCAGAGGCAGTAAATCATGCATGTGACAGGAGAAAGGGAAAGAAGAAGGATTTTTTTGTAGAAAAGTTGATGTATTTCTTTATATACAGAGGACAGGGAAGATATGGCTCTATTTCATAAAAAATACATATTATTAGCCAAAGCATAATCAGCAATCGAAGGTTGGACCTGCATTATTGCTCTTTTTATTATCTCCCTAAAATTGAAAGACCTCCAAATTTTGCATTGTTTGAGATTTTTTAAAGTTGTGGAGAAACTGTCCCATGTCTGGAAATATCCTATATTTCCACCTCCATCTCACTGTGATAGGATCTCTGATCCCAAGCTGAGTACCGCTGTCCCTCTAAGAATGAAGAAACTAAGTGGCCTCCTCTCATTTACCACAATTGAGTTCATGCTTGAAGTGGAGGGTGTTATTCTCCCATTAGCCATCATCACTTCCTGTGAGCTCATGACAACAGGCAGGAACATCACTTTTGGGACCTTGGCAGGGTTATAATTCGAAGACATGAGAGTCCTGATGCTTTGCTAAAGAAATACAGTAGGGTTTGTACTCCTAATCTTTCACTCTAGTGACAAGATTTGTTGAAGCTTCTAATAGGTTCTAATTTTGTGTGTTGTGCCAAATACAATAGAGAAGTGTTGTACAAAAGAATCCTTTGATGAGAAATGGCCCCATTCCCAAACTCTCAGGTAATGGAGGTAGAAAGTCCCTCAAGTTAAAAGGCAAGAATCTCACTATGAGAGTCTTCTCTCTGGGGATTACCCTAGGTTCATGCATTCCTCCTCAAGAGTTCCCTTCAGGTCAGATGCACTGTTCATTTGCAGACACAGACACTGGTAGTCTGCCTTGGCTACTGTTAGGAACAGTGCAGTGGGTAAGGATGCGGGCTCCAGCATGAGCTAGCCTGAATCTGACCGGCTGCCCTGCGTCTCCCGGCTGTGCCAGCTGGAAGGATTCTGACCATCAGCTTCTGGATCCAGATCCAATAGGGAATTGGTGACTTAGTACTTGTCAGTTCTGTAGGGACTAAATGAGATCCTGCACACGGCACACTGAACGTGTGGCCTGACACATCGTGAGGGACTGATCACGTAAAGCCCACCTGTAGTTAAAGTTCTACCTCTTCCTTACACTTCAGCCATCATCAGCTCCCTTACTCAGAACTCCCAGTGTCCATGACATAATTCCATACACAGCTGCATGTTTATATAGCAAAGAATTGACTTGTGTTGCCCAGACTTGTTTTATATGTCTTATTTCCTTTGTTCATCAACATGGCCCATTTTGAAAGGAGAGTGACTGTCCTGTTATTGCTTTCAATAAGTTTCCAAAGAACCTAGCAGTTAGGCCCATCCTAAGTCTTTCTTCCAAATACTTTGGAAGTATTTAATACTTCCAAATTATAATTTGGAAGAAATTAATTTTTACCTTGCTACAAAGTAGACTTGACTTTGTACATAAGCAGCCCCTGCTTCTTCTGCTTAAGAAAAGACCACATATGTTGTTTCAGAGAATGGTGTCCTTTGTTCTTAAAGAACACTATTCCAGGAAGCAGCACATAAATCTTCCCTCCCCTGTTATCTTTGCAAGCTTGGGCTCTTCGTGTATGTTAGAAGGTATCACAAAGGGAATCGAATGGCAGACTTCAAGTCCCAGACTTAGCATTTGTTCCCACTGTGTCCAAATGATTGAGATTATTAAAGGAAAACATTCCTGGAGCCCAGATAGTAAACTGCACTAGGAAGGAGGCTATCAGACTAGAGAAAATGCCAGATGCTTTTGGTATGTCATCGTCAGCATTTTTCTGGGATATATTTAAATACATCACGAATTTGTACTGAAAGAAGATGTAAAAAATGACTACAAAATGCCATTAGTCAGAGACAAAAATCACAGAATGTGTAACCTGTGAAGAACCAGTCACTGTATCTCTTCTTTCCTCAGCCACTAGCTGTTCCCCACCCCCATGATCCATAAGCTAGTTCCAGTATATTCCAAACAGAAAGCCGTTGGGTGATTGGAAAATCAGCTTTGCTCATTCATTTAATCATTCATCAAATATTTATGAAGGATTAATAACGTGCTCGAATTGGAAGATATAAAGTTGAATAATAAACAGATTCTGAGGAAAATGCTTCAAAGCCTCTTGCAAGCTTCCAGACTCACAGCCCCCCAGCGTGGCTGTGTAATTAAGAAATGGATGCAGGGAGCGCCTGGGTGGCCCAGGGGGTTAAGGCCTCTGCCTTCAGCTTGGGTCATGATCCCAGAGTCCTAGGATCGAGCCCCGAGTCGGGCTGTCTGCTCAGCAGGGAGCCTGCTTCCCCCTCTCTCTCTGCCTGCCTGTCTGCCTACTTGTGATCTCTGTCAAATAAGTAAATAAAATCTTTAAAAAAAAAAAAAAGAAATGGATGCAGGTCTGACTCATTAATTTGGTGTACAACAACACAAATCTTCTAGGCCTTTACTGTCTTACTAGTGGTAAAAGGGTGGACTCATAGCATACAACCTGGGCTTGAAAGCTAGCTTTACACCCTTTCTAGCCATAGGACTATGAAAGACCACTGTGTTCTCTTTTCTCAGTTTCCTCCTCTGTAAAATAGGGATAATAATAAAATGTATAAGGTATTAGAAGAGTTCAGTGAATGAATATGCAAAGTGTTTAGAAGAATGCTTGACACATGGTAAGGACTCAAATAATGTAAATTAATATTATTATTATTATTATTATTAACTCTTTCTGGACCCCTACAATGAAAAATGGTGTGAAATATATGGATAGATGCAGCAAGGAATAAAGCGTTGGCCAAGAAGTCAAATGAAGGCTATCTTGGACACTGAGCACCTTTATTTCCCTCATCTTTTTTTCTGAGGGACAAATAATCCCTTCCGGCTTCATCTTCTGGGTCTTAGGTTTAAAATGTTTTTTAAAAAATCTCTCTACCCAGTAAGCCTATTGATAAGTGTATTTTTAGTAGAAAATACTGTTTTATGATGCATTTAAATTTTACAAATCTTTCTGAATGTCTAGGTGGACTTCCCTGATAGTAAAGAGGACCATCAAGACAAATCATCATGGGATGCTTCAGTGGCTAAGTCAATTAGGCATCTGACTCTTGATTTCAGCTCAGGTCATGATCTTAGCGTTGTGAGATCAAACCCTGTGTCTTCAGGTTCTCTGCCCCTATGTTCCATTCTCTCTCTCTATCTCTAAAAAGAAGAAGACAAAACCAAGTATCTGCTGCTCTTTTCCAGCTTAATGGTGACTATACCCAGGAACAGCCCATGCTAGGGGCAGCAACTCCTCTGTGGGAGATGATGGAGCCCAAGAAAATAGAAGCCGTTAAACATGAACCTACCCTGACTTCCTTCCTCTCCACCTGTAAAACTTACTATTGAAGTAAGGAAGTGATATTTCTCCTTGAGTGCACGAGTAATCTCTCCATCTGTCCTCATGACATTGCTCCCTTCTGTCCTTTCCAGAACTCTGCTTCATCAGTTATCGTCTATATTTCTTGCACTGTCAATCCACCTTTCCCTTATTTCACAAATGCATTCTTCTCATCTTAATATAAAAAACAGGACAAAACAAAATCCTCCCTTCTCTCACACTATGTAAGACAATATCTGATCTCCCTTTTCCCCCCCAGCATTAGACTTTTTTTTTTTAAGATTTTATTTATTTATTTGACAGACAGAGATCACAAGTAGGCAGAGAGGAAGGCAGGCAGAGAGAGCGGGAGAAGCAGGCTTCCTGCTGAGCAGAAAGCTGATGCAGGGCTCATGGGGGACCCTGGGATCATGACCTGAGCCGAAGGCAGAGGCTTAATCGAGGCACCCAGATGCCCGGCATTAGTCTTTTAAATGAAAAGTCTACATACTCTTTTCTCCACTTTCTGAAATCTCATTCACTCAACAACCAGATACAGTCTAAGCTTTTGTCTCCCTATTCTAGAGAAATTTTGCCCTTGCTAAGGTAAAAAATGTCCCAGTGACAAAATCCAATGGTCTATTTCCTCACCTCTTTCTATGCAACATTCCTGCTGCACTTGGCATGGTTGATTTCCTAATTCACAAAACTCTCTCTTCCTTTAACCATAGTGACTACACCTTTCCCTGGTTCTTTTCCAGACTTTCTGATGACTGCTTCTCAGTACTCCTTATTGAGTCCTTCTCTTCCCCCCCACTCCCTCAATGTCCGTCTGCATGCAAGTTTCATCCTATTACTCTTCTCTATTCTTTCTGCACTTTGGCACTGAGTGATCTTAGTTGATACTATTACATTCTCACGACTCTCATTCTTACATTTCTAGCCCAGCATCTCTTCTTGGCTTCAAATTAACATTTTTAACTACAGGTTAGATAGCTCTGTGTGGATTTTTAACAGTCATCTCAAAAACATGCCCAAAGCTTGTTATCTTCCTCCCTCAGCATCTTCTTTCCTTTATATCTCCTCTCTGGGTAAATAAAATCACCATCTGATCAGCTGCCTAACCAGGAAACTTGAGTCAAATACTGTGCTTTCTCTTGTACCCTCTATATTTTTTCTAATGCAATTTGGCTTTAAATTTATTTTGTTAATCTGGTTTCTGCTTTCTAATCCCATTGTCACTGCCTAAGCCTAAACCTTCACTGTTTCTCTCTTGTGGGTGATTGTCATGGGACCTTGGTTTCCCCTTTTTCTAGTATATCATTTGAAATGTATCTTGAGTTATCTTCTTAGAAACCACATTTAATTATGCACCTTCTCTATTTAAAAACCTTGTAGCCTTCCTGTTACCTATGGTTGGACTTAAATGCCGTAATATTCTCCTTAATACTCTGGCCCTAACTTCATTCTCTAACCCCATCTTCTATGAACACCCCCCCCCTTTTTACTTCCTCTAGGTATACTCATCTTTTGCTATCCCCCAATCTAGCCATTTTCTTTCTGGACATCAAGAGTTCCCTGTCTGAAATTTGCTTTTTAATTCATTGAATACCTACTCATCTTTCAAGACCCAATCCAAACATCACCTCTTTTATGAAGCCTAGAGCTACTTTTTTTTCTCCTCTGTAGACTGACCTCTCACATATAAAGGACTCTCCAAAGAAATATGAAGATTATCATTAGTAGTAGGTGCCTTAGTTGGGCTTCCTAGGCTTTGTGAAAATTTTTTTGTCCATTGCCTCATAATCTGGGAGAATCCTACGCCTTAAAAGCCTTTCTTAGATTTTTGATGAAGCTGGAAGATGAGGCTCAAAAGGAGAATTTTAGAGGAAAATCAATAACAAACTCAATGGTTGGAAGGAGTTATGGGCTATAACCCTGAAGGGAATCTGATAGTACTTTACCAATTGGAACTTACTGGTAATTCAGGTGTGTCCAATATTCACAATGAGTATCATTTGGGTACATTGGTTTTATTTACTAAACACTGCAGACATTGAGTAGAAAGTTGTCTCAGGCCAGTGGATCTTATTTGGGTATGTTTGATGCCACCATACATTCCACCATACATCCATTTCCAGGCATGGAAAATAAAGCTTTTTATACATGGGATATTGACCCTGGAATAGTGGTAAAATAGAAGGAGGTGGGCTAGAAAGGTTGGAGGTTAGATGCTGGTAAATTAAAAATTCTCCTTTTAAGTCTCCTCTACTCAGTGCCTAGCACAGTGACAAATGCACAAAGAATGCTTGATATGTATCTATATGTGAGTGAATCCACTAACTCAACATTAAACATTTATTAAGCTCCTGTAAAGACAGGAAATGAATAAAAACCTGAGACTTCAAAGATAAATTAGACTTACCCTGAAATAGAAAGGGGGGCAATTACGTTAAAAATAAATTCAATGTGAGCACACTTTCTCTCTCTCTTTCTGTTCTCCCCCCCTCAAATAAATAATAAATCTTTAAAAATACATTCAACAAAGTATTACAGATTGAGTGTCTTTATCTTCATTCTTTAAATGATGACCTACATTCTACTCCATCTTAGTTTTATCTATCTGGAAAGGTAGTGTTGATCTAAGTCATGTCTGGCAGCAAAATAACTTTGTTCTTCCCCCTAAATAAGAAAAATGGTAAACAAAATTCCAGCCATCTTCCATTCTAAGAAATGCATAAGGAGTCAGATGAGATAATGTATGGGGGGAAACTTCATGCATTTAAAAAAATCACAACTATTACCAGGTAATAATTTATTATTTTAGTTCAATGGTTCACACCCAACTTTGTTTTATTACAGATTCTATGAATAAAGATTGGTATTATAAGTTTTTCTATTCATTTGATAAGTGTTTATTGGCCTGACCTACTGTCAGATATTGCAGGTACAGTGGAGAATGAGATAAGCCCAATCTCTGGCCTCCTTGAACTAGTCTAGGAGGGAAAGAGACCGGGAAGCCGCCAATCACAATAGACATTATAGACTGAGCATGAAGGACAGGTTGGACTTAGGTAGTTGAAAAGAGGCTTTCTAGAAGAAATGGTATGGATGCTGAGGTTGTAGGAGGACACGTGGGCATTAGGCTACTGGAAAGGCAGGCACAGAGAAGGTAAATGAAAGTCCAGAGCACCACAAATAAAAGGCTGGAGGAACAAGCAACAGCACTGAGGCTGGAACAGAGTGGGAGGGCATGGCTGGAAATGTGGAATGGTCATGTTGAAATGGACAATATTGATTCTCCACCCAGATTCCTTTGAATCCATTTATCATTTTGTGCCTCTTACCTCAGTATGCTTTTGCTTCCAGTAGCCAGAACATGTGGCCTTTCATAGAGGACTGTCCTAGGGCTACCGGGGTCACTTTGCCCACATGAAAAGAGATAGAAGCATTTGGGAAATTTGCTCTCCCCACCCACCTACGTGCACCCTGAGGACAGTCTTTACTCAGTAACTGACAGAGGGGAATATGAAAAGCCAGGTCTTTTGCCTCGGGTCAGGAAAACCCCGGGATGTAGCTTACACTGAAGAGTTTCCCTGGAAACTCTGGGGATCAGGTTGACCCCGCCTTCTGTTGGACTTTGCCTGAGATCATATCCATATGGGGTTCCCCCCATTCTTTTCTGACTTTATCACTCTCTTATCTGTCTCTCCTGCTCACTTATCCTAAACAAATTACTTGCACACAAGGCCTGCTTCTCAGAAATCTAACCTCAGATAGTTGTAGTCAAAAATCTAACCATGAAGATCTTTATAAGCCATGTGCAGGTGTATAAGGAAGTGATAAGTCCCAGGAGAATTTCAAGAGTCGTGAGAGGCCTGGAACATCGAGGATACTAGTATTTTGGGCTCTGCACTCTCTTGCATGACAGCTCAGCTTGCTTTTCCTGTGCATTCAGATAAAGATATAGCCAATCAGGCACCCCAGAGCAGCTGCACTATGAATTTTCTAAAAAAAGTGTAGGAGTTTATTTCTGATCTTAGCTTGCCTTTAGAATCTATTTATTATCCATTCTCTATTTCTTTGCCTTCTTTGCACCTGCCACAGCAGTAAATAACTTTTACTCAGCAGTAAATAACTTTTTTCAAAGGTGTCATTTTGCAATTTATATGGTATATTTCACGATGTCACTGATGGACACTTTTTGTTAGTGCCCTCAACTGTGTTGCTCTCGCTGAAGCAGATAATTTATTCTGACATTTCTACAAAAAGTTAGACACTGAGGGATACCCACTCATTTGAGACTTTACATATGCAGTTTATTATGGCCCATAGTATTAGCACCTGGCTCCAGATTCTTATATAATGATGTTCTTTTAATGTGTAGAGGAATGAGAAAGGTCCCATGGTGGAGGAATCATAACTCAATCATGGAAGCTTCACGTGTCAGTCCACTTCCGCCAAGCTCCACAAAGATTCCTTCACCCAAGCTGTTTTGCTGTTAACTGTACATTGAACCTCTTAAATGAACTCAGTTGGGGTGAGTGGGTGCTATGGAAGATGCTTCACCCAGGGGCCCTGTGCAAACCCGGTTGCAAAAGTAGGCAGGAAATAAAAAATGTGCGTGTAATTATGCTGTTCGCTGAGTCTGTCTCACAAGTAGAAATGTGGATTTTTTTCCTTGCAATAACTGTGTTCTCTTGCTGAGGAAATCCTTTTTAAAATGGGCTTTAGGATATTTGCCCCAAGTCACAAATTCATACGCTTTCCTGAAAGCCCAGCATTTTAAAACTTGGTTGGCATCAGGAGATCTATGGAACAGGAAGCCACCTGTTGGGTTTTAAGTGGGAATATCTGTTCAGAAGATTTGAATAAAGGATGAGCTTAAATGGGGCCTATGTGCCTAATAAACAAATGTGAATATTAGAAATGTAGGTAGTACTTGGGGGGAAATAAAAGGAACATGTATTCCAAACTGTGGGTAATTCCTCCTATCTTTGGAGAGCTGGAAAAAATAGGCCTGCAAATATAGGATTAATTTGGTAAGGATTAGGTTGCGTATGCCTCTGGTCACAGAGTGGTCACTAACTCTAGATAACAAAATAGGAATATTCCAGAGAAAATAAATACTGAATAGTATAGCAACTTTGTTGCTAACAAGCTATGATCTCAAATTTTAGAAGAAGCAGAGTGGCATTTTATCTATCAAAAATCCTCCTGAAAAAAAATGGGCATTTTGGTGCCAGTTTTCCTAAGACATGGCATTGGGCCTATGTGACATTTCCTTTCAAAGAGGCATGATCTCTTCTTAATTTTTTTTTATTTGGGGAAGATACTAATACTTCATTTTGAAAGCAAATCTCAGAATACTGGAGAAAAATGTTATCTTGTTCGTATTTCCTGACTTCTGTAACTAAGGATTCACCAAAGCCTTCTCCTCAGTCTCATAATATCTAATGCAACTGTCTGCCTCCTAGAAATGGAGAAGCAGCAGTGACATCAGGAGCAAATGATAATAAGGAATCTGAGTCAGGCACCCAGGCTATATGAAACCAAATTTAAGAGTAAGCAAACTGTGTAGGCTGAAGAACTTCATTAATCTTCACTCAGTTACTCTCCAAGGTGCTGTATATCTAAGACTGCCAACCCTCAATCACCAGAAAAGCTTAAAAATTGGTATGGCATTATCTGTGGGTTGTACAGTGCAATGTCAGCGATGCCAGTGCCCTCACTGTGGATACCTTGAAGCAGTGTTTCAAATGAAATACTAGTCTCACACAGAATGTGTCGCGGCTCCATCATCAATGTATCTTCATCTACTGTATGAAATAAATGACATGCATCAGGAGCCATTGGTTAAATCTAAGGTAGCTTTAATACTGCCCAACCCCTACTTTCTTCTCTATATCCTCCTAAGATCCTGGAGTAAGAAACAAGAAGAAAAAAGTCATACTTGGGCATTTGACAAACTCTCTCAGAGAAAGCATGGGGGAAGAACTAGTAATAAAGATATATGTATATATATTGTGTATATATATATAATATATGCAATATATAAAAATATATATTTAAAATAAATATATATGAAATATATATACCTTTCTATATAATAATGTAGTAAATAAATATATATCATTTTTTTCAAGACATTTAGTGATTATTTCAAAGACGTTTCTTTCTGCATCATCTTTATTGAAAACAATTTTCAATAGTTTTTCCTGGGAATTCACATATGTAAGTATGAAGCATGATTAATTTTGAGAAGACTAATATAGAATATATTTTATTGCTAAAAAATGAAGACCTTGATTATAAATCTACACAAGTTATTTAAGATCAATCTTGCATAATTTCAATTTTTTAAATGTGAGTTTTTTTTAGTATGGATTCAAATTTGAAAAATTCCATTTCAAGGAGGTGATGGGAAAAAAATTCTAAATAAACAGTTGGATGGAAATTATATAACCTTAAGATTTATCCGTCTTGGAAAACTGCCTGAAAGAGAAGATGGCAATCCAAAGGGAAATCCCTCATACAGGCATAAAACTTTGTCATAGCCTGCTGAAGAAATGTCTTTAGTTCAAGGTTAAAAGTCACTTGTTCAAATGTGCATTGGTCATTCAGCATTCAAGAATCATAAAGACTAAAACAGATGATTATCAGACCAAAGTATCTTGCTGTATTGACTAATGTAGTTTCTTTTGTCTTCGATGTTTGTTTTTTTCAAAATGCCTCTGTTCGCTCATTTATTCATGTAAATGAAGCAAGAGATAAATAGCCTGCAATAATATTTTAACTAGTAGAGTAATTCTCTTGTGGCAGCAGAATGCTAATGTTGACCACGTATCAAAATGAAAGCCACATTTACTGAATGCAGAGGCCTTCTCACTCTTATGGATATTATCTTTCCAGCAGAGCATTATAGGTTTCCCATCATCAGCATCAATTTTCAGGGCAAAAAAAAAATCATTTAGATTTATGGATTTTATCAAGGCCACATTTTCCAAAAGGTATTCCATGAAACCCCAGTTCCCCAGAATGTTACTCATTTAAGAAATCCATGATCAAATAAGTATAGGATAAGCACCTATGTAAAAAAAGTTTTATAAATATTTGTGTATTTTTACTGCAAGTTTTCTCTAAACTTTTAATATGTTAGTGGATATTGGGACTCTCTCAGAGGATGTTTTGTAAAATTTCACATTCTTATTTATTAAAAATATCCATTTTTCCATTTTAAGCCTTTTATCTGAGAACATTTTGTGGGACTAATGTTTTAAGAAACATTTTTGGCCGGATGCTGAACTAAAGAAACATGGCAGCTACTTTTCCCACAAGCAGCCTCTGTATGTGAATTTGCTACCACCAAACTAAATGCAAGACAAAAATGTAAATGGCTTATTTCTTTAGTAATCCCCTTGTAAGTTTCCAGGGTCTTTCCATAGAATAATGATCATCCTTGAAATATTGGGAATTGAAATAAGAAATGAGCAACTGAAAAAAAGTCTGGACAGAATTAATATTTCTCAGAGGAAAGACCAATTCCCTAGAAAATTGGATGTATCCAAGTTCTTCTGTGGGTGAATTAATAATTTACAAAAGGACATGCACAGAATTTTAATTTAGAATATAAAGACCAGGGACTATCAATGTTGGAAGTGACAAAGACATCTTGCCCCAAGTCCTTTATTTTTGGAGGTGACAAAAATGAATCCTAGAAAGGTTAGGTGGTGTGCTCCGGGTTACCAGCTGACAAAACTACAGTTACAACCAGTCCTCATGAGTCTCAATTTACGTTTTTTTTTCACCTGTGGTATTTCACCCCCCTTTATTTGGTAAGGCAATCCCTGGCATAGAGTATCTTGGAAAAATACTATAAGAAAGATATTATCCTTCAGACACAAGAGCAAAATTTTCTCATTCTGGTCTTACAGTGCTTAAGGTGTGAGGAGTTATGAATTTGTTCAAGTGAATCTTTTAAGATCCCATCATTCAACAGTTCTGGAGAGGTAGAGCTGGGGCAGTGTGGGGCCCAGGTATGTGCTTTTTTAACAGGACTCAGGTGGCTCTGGAACAGGTGTTCTGAAAAGCATTGTTTGAGAAAGACATCACATAGTCTGCACAACACTGAAGTACTAAAACCAGAGTTAACGCAAAGCAAAAAGTAGAATATAAGAATTCCACTGTGAGTATTTCCCACTGTGTTTATTAAATACATCTAATGAGTTGTTGCAGTGTGGCTTGCCACATGTGTGTATCATTCACTTTTCAGAGACTTTGAGGTCCAAAGCTAAATACATTGACACCTTGTTTCCTGAATATATTTGGGAGGCCAAAAAAATGCTTTTTCTAAGAGAAAACCTGGCAAAAGAAATCTCAACTGCCTTCTTAAACATGAAGTGGTTCTTAAAAATCAACATCTTGAAGTATTTAAATGTAAATAATTCAGAAAACGATAGATTATATTATCTTCTATATACACTTGGGTTTTAAAAATAAAAGAAAAATTACATGGCAAAGTGGTTCTGAGATCTTCCTAAAGTAGCAGACTTGCCATGATAAGTAGCTGTATTTCAGGTGCAGTAATCAAACCACCAAGGAGTGCAAAACAAGCAACTGTTCCTTCAGCTTTGCCATTTCTCTGCTCCTGGTCTTCGTGCTCTTCTAACCTCCACCTAATCTTTTCTTCTTCTGACTCTCTACAGCTCTGTGTAGAACAGAAGAGCACAGAGGGAAAGCATGTGTCTCAGAAATGCTGCCCCAAAGAGACTTGGTATTAAGTCTTGAGCTCAAATCTAAGCCTACAACACACCCAGCAGAAGGAGCCTGGAGAGGATTGCCATGGGGCAAGCACAACAATACAGTATTGGCAAATGTAGACACATATTAGATAGACAGGAAACTACATTAATTATTTTCATATACTCTGCAGAAAGCTTTCTCTCTCTCTCTCTCTCTCTCTCCCTCTCACACACACACAGACACGCACACACACACACATATGCACACATACCATTCCATTGATTGCACCTCTTTCAGATGTCTGTTTAGGAGAAGGAACTATCACCTTACATTATCTTCAACTCTCTTCTCTGCCTTTGAAGGTATCAGTAAATATTGGGATAATTTATCCCAACAATACCCCTCTCTCACTTCCCTTCTTTCCCAAGACTGATAAAGGAAGACTAACTAAACTGATTATCATTTTTGGAGATGTCTGGTCCACCACCTGAAGACTGAGGGATGTCTTTGCTCTTATGTTGGTTTTGTGTTGTTATCTTCCATTTCCTGTCCAGAGACACGCTCTTCTCTTTCCTGTTCTTCTCTGTACCTTGGGAAGCTGACGTTTTGAGTTTGCACCTTTGAGCTCCCTTGCTCTCTGACTTCTAATTGCATTTGGCCAATGAGACTCCCACAAGAAAATGAAATACAGGAGGAAAGTGAGGTCTAAATATTTATTCTCTAGCTTTCTCCCTGCTAGGACAGCACTGATTGACTACATTGCTCCACAGATCTCATTAGGTGGTCTGTCTGTATAGCCACATTCTCTACTTTCTGGTGTCCATTACCTCCCTTGCCCCTTCAGGTCTTGAAGTACTAAACTCTCTTTTGGGGGATTGGTTTTCCAAACCCTCTCATACCCCCATTAAAGTGTGCCATTTCTTTCCTGCAGAGGTCCTGGATGATACAGAATTCAATTTACAAATTATATTCCAGTTTTTAGTGAAGTAAAAACAGACATTTAAAAGCTTGAATTTTTGTTTACCACTGTATACTTAGCAAGTAACATGGCACCTGGCACATAGTAATTACTCACTATTTAAGAGGAACAAACAAATGAATTGTGTTTAGACTGCAATATAAAGATGTAAACCATTATGTGTAATATTTTTGTGCCCATATAGATGCTCACTTGCCACAGATTTATCCTGTTGCTTTGAAAATGCATGGGTAGGGGCACCTGGGTGGCTCAGTGGGTTAAGCCTCCGCCTTCGGCTCAGGTCATGATCTCAGGGTCCTGGGATCGAGCCCCGCGTCGGGCTCTCTGCTCAGCAGGGAGCCTGCTTCCCTCTCTCTCTCTGCCTGCCTCACTGCCTACTTGTGATCTCTGTCTGTCAAATAGATAAATAAAATCCTTTAAAAAAATTTAAGAAAAAGAAAAAAAAAAAGAAAATGCATGGGCAGGTGTAGCTTATTTTTCCTCAAGAAAATATGCTCCCCCCATCAGAGAAAAAGAAGAAATCAAAAACAAACTTAGAGGGTGCCTGGGTGGCTCAGTCGGTTGGTGTCTGCCTTCAGCTCAGGTGATGATCCCAGGGTTCTGGGACTGAGTCTGGCATTGGACTCCCTACTCAGTGGGAAACCTGCTTCTCCCTCTCTTGTTACCCCTGTTTGTGCTCTCTCTCTCTCTCTCTCTCTCTCTCTAATAAATAAATAAAATCTTTAAAAAAAAAAGAAAACAAAACTTAGGCAGTCACATTCATGGTAATTGCCCATTGTCTTTCTATATTTTGACTCGATCCAGGATTTTGGCCTCTTGGATAAATGTGTTAAGAAAATAGAGACACCATTTGATATACTCACGTTCATAAGGATATAGTGGGTACACAAGCTAGGGCATGAGTCCAAGGCAGTGTCCAGCTTTTCTCTTGTACTTGCCCCATGACCACATTTGGTTGGCTAGCCAGACTAGACTCCAAGAGGGTAACCAGTGACTTTATTTTTAAATGTCCTGCTCACTTAAGAATATCACTTAGAGACCTGTTCCTTTTGTGAAGTTCCTTCCTTTAGTGCATTTCACATGTCGAAAAATGTCTGCAATCAGTCACAAGTGTCCAGAGTAGCCCTCTCAAGGAAAAAGTCAGTGAGAAAATGCTGTGTGCCACAGTCAGGACAGCCTCATGCGTGTTAACTCCGAAGAGAACCCAGACGCTTCCAAAGACCTTGTTGTTATGAGGCTTGGTCAACTATATTTCCATTTTTAAGACCCTGTTCCAAACATGTATATCCAACACGCCAAAAAAAAAAAAATTCAACACTACCAAGAACAAACAAATGATGATTTTTTTTTCACACTCTAAAGCTGATAACCCTAAGTGGACACATTATCTGTTATCTTTTTTTTTTTTAAATGAAGTCTCTAATTATCAGTAAAATGGACAGAATTGTCCTTCAAGGTGGACAAGCAAGCACTATAGAGATTAGGATAAAATGTTTAAGCTCTTTCATTATGAAATTAAGGATATAAAGTTACCTAGAATCAACCAAGGAGCAAAGCAATACATTCTCAAAAACTAAATTATGAGCTTCCATTTCTATTGCTCTTAACCTGCCATGTTGTAGAGATCAAATGTTCTCTTCAAAATACTCTAAAATAAAAAATCAATTCTGCATGCTTGTGCAGTGACCCTTGCAAGTGCAATAACTGGACAAGAAATTATATAAGAAATGACAGTTATATATCTTCAGTTAAGTTTAGGGTCCTTCTTTCTAGGACTAAGTAAAATTGGTTCTTTCTTTTCCTTGGTTCATTTAAAAATGAGTCCAAGGAAATAATCAGGGATGGGATTTGAATGGATAAAGATAATTCCTTCTCACAAATGGCTCCCTCTTTGTTTCATATTTAGGAATATGAAATAGCTCTTTCAGGTTGGAAATCTTCCCGCCAGTCGAATAAAAGGAGCACTAGCTGAGACACATGACTTCTATGTTCTGATTACTGCAATAGGATTCTAAGGTACTGAACTTTTCTGACTTGTTTTTATACCATAAAAAAAAATCAAGCAATTATAAGACCCCAACCACCATAAAGGGTTAGCTTTGACAATATGTCATCAGTGCCGGTTACAAAAGAGAAATGAGGGGCTAGTAATAGGGACTGATAATTCAAATTATTTGCAATAAACTTAATAGTTAAAAACAAATCATTCAGATGCATGATCTCATTTGATGCTCAGAACAACTGAAGTGCAAAGATAGAAGAAAACATAAGGCATGGAAAGGTGAAGATATCTTTTCTTAAAATGGACATGAACTTGGGATTTCTGAATCCAAGTCTAGGACCCTTTCCACTATATTACTCTGTCACCACGGACTGGAAAACATTTACTTTGCCAGAGCCTATTAGAATATTATAGACGTCTCCTTCCTGATGTCACCTCATACTACAAGCACCTTGTAGGCCAATAGTAGAAGCCTAGTATATACAAATGTGTTGGTTGGTGTCCATACATCAGAGAAAAGCTAGATTGTGACACAGCCAATGGATTTCAGATGTTCAAAAATCTTCATCAACGTCATTTCTGAACAAAACTCTCATATGTAAATTTCCCTTTGTTACCTCCAGTCTTTCATTTCCATAATACTTTTCTCCTTTTTATCTCCTATTGTCTTGTTCTAAAATGGCTGCACTCTTTCTGCAACTTCCTGCACTCAAGTCAAATATTTCTGATACTTGCAAGCATTCTATTCTTTTTCTCGGAAAACATCGTAACACCTGATGCCCGCATCTACCAGGGTGATCAAAGAAATGATCATGCTGGGGCTGCGTTATCCCTAACTGAGAGAATCACCCTTTCCAAATGTCCCTGCTGGACATTTGTGCTCAAGCCACCCCCTACAGGGATTGGCAAGCACAACATTTGAGCTTGAGCTCCACTTGGCTACAGATAATAAATAGAATTTCCAAGGGAAGAAACCTGAACCTCTAGTTTTTTGAAAGTGGGCCTATTTCTACTTGTATCTGAAACACCTCTTGAGCTGATAACTCCTTAGAAAATGAAGGAAACCATATTGCATGCAAATGTAGGTTTTAATGTCACACATCACACTTTCAAATTTAGGTCTCCAGACATAGAAAAAAATTAGTGTGCATGGCATGCACAAAGAAGTGGAGTGAATAATTATCTCCTAGCATCATCCATTCCAGATCCTATTCCAAAATGAATGCTATAGTGGAACGTATTTATTCACATTGGGATGAAATTTAGGATATAACTCTAATTTTATTTTCAAAGAAAATTTCATTAAAATAGATAAAGGCTTTGTTTCAAAGAGACAGAATCAGAACTAATGTATTTTGCCCAGGTTTGAGCATTTCATTTGGCCTCCTTAAAAGCTTAATGTTTAAAGTGGCATTCTCAAGGTGCAATAACACTGACAAAGGAGTATCTGATACGATGATGGAGTACACCATGGTAAATCAACGGACAATGAGACAAATCACCCAAGTGGGGAAAGTGGCCCCTCTGTTGACACAGAATCAATATTTACCATGGTTTCAGAACCAGGTAATTGTGAATGGACTTAGCTTGTGTTTTCATCTGAACTGAAGATTTTGAAAATTTGTGTTTTGACAAGATCTGACCCAGGTCTCTATGGATCTTATAGATGGAATGCAACTGGCAAATCTGACTCATGACTTTGTTTATACACTTGTGCTTCAGCACATCAGAAAAGCTATTTTTTCCCTGTAGTTTCTAAGAATGGCTCTCAATTACAGAGCCTAAGTCTGATTCATTTCTGTTCCCCTTTTCTAGCTTACATCCATTTTCCTTCTTGTGTATATGCCCATTATGACATCTTTCAGAGGCCATCAGGGATATGGAATAGACATGAAATATTTTACTGACTTGAAAGTATACAGGAAAGATTCCTTCCAATGAGAAAAATTATGCGTATGCATTTCCTTTTCCCTTGCCAGTGTATGGCAGCAAGGAAAACAGAGAAGAACTAATTAATATTTAATAAGACATCTAGAAAAGCCATTTCCTGTACCTCAATCACCCATATTTCACTCTTGCTTTTATTTTTGTGGTCAAGTTTTGCCCTTCTGTCCTCCTATTAATTACTATTATTGTTGTTTTCAAAATAATCATCATCATCATGTTTATTGTTTTCATAGCCATTTGGTTTTTAGCATTTACAGCATGCCTGTCACTGTCTAGATACAGTCACATTTCCTAATCATCCTTCATTTCTATCTACTATATAAAATTTCTCATTGGTACATTGCTAATCAACCATAGTAAGTTACAATAAGTCTATAGTGTTCTTCCTAGCCTCCTCACTGTTACAAGTTCCCTATGATCTCTTTTATTTCTTTCTCCTCAGCTCAACTAAGATCATCTTTGCTAGTCACTGTGACCACTGGTTGGTTCCTCAAAAGTTCCTACCCTCAACGTCTACTCCAACTAATTGGTCGCACTAATCTTCATAAATGATCTACATTTTCCTCTCTTTCTTGGTCCTTATATCCTCATTCCAGAGAAAAGATGACTTCTTTTAACTACATTGTGTATGTGTGCATATTTGTGTTTGTGTGTGCATATATATAACACTCTCTATATATAACTCTATATACAACCCTCCCCTCTCAGATGCAGTGTGGGGTGGGTTGATAAAACATAAATATGCAGAAGAACCATATTAGACATACGAAGTTTCAATGGGAATACCAAGGAGTGAGAATTATTTTACTCTAAAATAATGGGGAATGTTTTATATCCAGGAAAAGCCAAGATTCCCTGAATAAAGAGAATTGTGGGAGCTGTTATGTAATTAATCTTCTATAAATGGTTCATGTAAATAAAACTTATGAAAGAGGATCAGGGTTCATTGAGGTGGAGAGTTAAAGGGAGTGGGAGACAAAACTCAGTGAAATCCATTAATGTTCAAATCTTAAAGGATATCTACCCCATTTCCCTTTTATAAGTCTTTAAAACATCCTGTGCTCAGGTCTTTAAGCAGTGAAAAAAATCTCAAAAAAATGGCCATGCTTTCCTATACTTGATAATCTCTCCATTTATTTATCCTTTAGAATCATGAGAAATGTTGTTTCCAAAGGGTGACATCCCCAGAAGAATGAGAAAAAAAAGCTGTGTGAAACTGATTGCTCATTCTATGTGGTCATTTAAAGTAGCAAATGGCAACATGGGTATTTGTTTATTACTCTGCATTTTTCTCCCCTTTTGAAAGTGACTTCTAGAAAATAATGAATAATAGCTGCTATTAAACAAGCTCCACATAAGTTTGAAATGATTTTCCATCTCTGGGCCTTCTCTATGAAACCTTCCATGAATAGCTTAACAGGAAATCATCTCTTCATTTGTTGGAATCCTGTAGCATTTTATCTGTACTTCCTCATGTTACTTAACTATTAACTACTTAACTATTTCTGTCTCATAATATATATTACTTTATAAATATTCATGTAACATCCACCCTCCCCACTAAAATTTTTTACAATAGCACCCAAACCTGTTTTATCTCTCAATTTTCAATGCATGCAGTAGTTGACTTCCCATATAGTTCAGACTCAGAAGTTATTGAATGACTAAGTGAATAAATGTAAGAATGAGTGGTCCCATTGAAAGCTCATTCTCAATATGTTGCTCATAGGATTTTATTTCAAATATTGACTTCCAAAGCAATGACTACAAAATTAGTATGAAATGGGATAAGCATGAAAATTGTTTTCAGGAATATCAACCTTTGAATTTAGTTCTGTTGTTTCTTTTGGAAATACTCTATAAATCAGAAATACTTGTTTTGTCAAAATTATGACATAACTCTTTATAAAATGTGCCCTTAGCTGGGTATATTCAGAGTTGTAGCATTTAAAGCTGAAATGAATCTAGAATTTAATTTTCATGCTCATATTTGCCAATAGTAAAAATTAATCAAAACTCAAAGAAAGCAATCCAATTAAGCCGCTAATAAGCAAAACCAAAGCAATGGAATTATAACATAATATCTAGAATATTATAAGATTTTTCTTTTGTAAAATATTATAAGTACTCCACAATGCATTACGTTAAATTACAAGATAAAATGCAATTGTTTAAAATATGTATTTAGAAATTAAAACATCAAAAATAATTCATTCATTAATAATTGGTTCTTATTTAGTATAAAAATAAATCAAATAGATAAAAATAATTTTTACAGATGATTAATTACATTTTTATAACATTAAATAAACAAAAATATCAAACATTTTGGTTTGCTTCCAATTGAACAAAGAAAGTATCCACCATCTTTGACATGTGTACTTTACAATTCTGTATTTGTTAATTTTAGATAAACAATTTCAAATAAACAATTAAAATGTTTAAACAAAAGAAAACCAAAAATTTCTGATGTATTCAATTAGAGCCTCTTGCCACAATGTTGAGAAATGAGAGGCCTGAAAGTGTGTGAAATGGCATGTTTTATATTGAGATTCAAACTTCACTTTGGGAGTAAGTATTCAAAACGGAAACCAAAGATTTTGAATAATTATTGAATCTTGAATGATTCCTGGTAGACACACATATAAGTCAAATCCATCTTTTACTCTTGGAGTCATTTCCAGTCATACTCCCACTTAGGATCAAAAAAGGGAATGTAGCAATAATCTCTGACTTTGGTTTTCTTTGTGGAATAGAATACTAATGAGGAAAGTTTTCAAAAGAGGCAAACAATATATAAAATTTAAACTATTAAATTGGCTATCTCAAAAGAATGCCAAATGAAATGAATACTACATTATTTTATGATAAAAAGCCCTTAAAACTTATTTCAGTTTATTCAAATCCCTAGATTTCCCATAGGCTTAACATAAATTTAATTGGAGCCTACCTTTAAAATTTGGCCTGATTCTTGCATCGTATCCTGATGTCCTTCCCATTAATTTGTCCAAGAAATCTGAAGGTGATAGGGTCTGCGAAGGTTGTTTTCCAGACCTGGAGTCATGGTCTTTGCAGAAAGCCGTCCTAAACACATCATTAACTTTTTTTTAGCAACAATTTCATTCTCGATGCCTGAGAGCTAAGGCTCACAGAATGTTTGACATCATGTTTTGTTAATATATGTGTTATGTTAGTAAGAAGAAAAAGAAAATTAAAAACTCTTTGGTCAACTTCAGAATTTGTACATTCTCTAAAGTTAACTTTAAATGATGAGAGTTAATCATTTTTTAAAGTTTATTTTCAGCATAACAGTATTCGTTGTTTTTGTACCACACCCAGTGCTCCATGCAATCCGTGCCCTCTCTAATACCCACCACCTGGTTCCCCCAACCTTCCACCCCCCCACCTCTTCAAACCCTTCAGATTGTTTTTCAGAGT
>PJEN01017561.1:0-35021 GCA_004024605.1 Pteronura brasiliensis
ATGTGGAGAAAGGGGAACCCTCTTACACTGTTGGTGGGAATGCAAGTTGGTGCAGCCACTTTGGAGAACAGTGTGGAGATTCCTCAAGAAATTAAAAATAGAGCTTCCCTATGACCCTGCAATTGCACTACTGGGTATTTACCCCAAAGATACAGATGTAGTGAAAAGAAGGGCCATCTGTACCCCAATGTTTATAGCACCAATGGCCACGGTCGCCAAACTGTGGAAAGAACCAAGATGCCCTTCAACGGACGAATGGATAAGGAAGATGTGGTCCATATACACTATGGAGTACTATGCATCCATCAGAAAGGATGAATACCCAACTTTTGTAGCAACATGGATGGGACTGGAAGAGATTATGCTGAGTGAAATAAGTCAAGCAGAGAGAGTCAATTATCATATGGTTTCACTTATTTGTGGAGCATAACAAATAGCATGGAGGACATGGGGAGTTAGGAGAAGGGAGTTAGGAGAAATGGGAAGGGAGGTGAACAATGAGAGACTGTGGACTTTGAAAAACAATCTGAAGGGTTTGAAGAGGTGGGGGGGTGGGAGGTTGGGGGTACCAGGTGGTGGGTATTAGAGAGGGCACAGACTGCATGGAGCTCTGGGTGTGGTACAAAAACAATGAATACTGTTATGCTGAAAATAAATAAAAATAAATAATAATAAATAATTAAAAAAAAAAGCCAGAGGGCTCTATTTCTTTTCATTTAGCACTGTGATCCTTTTTCTCTAATAAAACAATGTACTCATAAAAAAAAATCCCTTTTATTCCTTGATTAGCTCAGTACCTTAATTATACCCATTGATGTTCCGGTGAGGTTGGCAGCAGTGGAGAACTGTGGCTTCTTCCTTGAGAGGAACCAGTCTTACTTTAAGATGTCAAGACCTCTTTACTGAAACAAGTTTATGTATGTGATGAATTAATTTTCCCATGGAATTTCAAAGGTTTGTTTTATGTGTGAAATTATGATTTGAAGTTTTAGAACCTACTTTGGACTTCCATTTTCCTGTTCTGGAAATTTTTGCTGAAATTCTTCCTCTTTACTGTTTTCTTCTTCACTCTTTCTTCTTTTACCTATTGAAATCTTTTTTTCCTTATGTAGTTTTATTTCTCTACTGAACATTGTTTAAGGACCAATGTATTTTACAAAATTATATTTAGTAAGAAAGCTTTTAGGCAGTTAAAATTTGCAGCTTATTTCTCTTAAAATTATTTTACTTTTACTTGTATATTTATGACCCCAATTTTTTTGCCAGTTTGTTGAGTTTAGGGAGAAATAGTAGCTTTTCACAGAAATGTTAAGATCTCAGCACTTGGGAACAGATTCTGCCTTTTCTAGGTGCTATAGACTAAGGTAACGTACTGCCACTTCCACTACCAATAAAGATAATTTATAAAAGATAGCACCCATATACTTAGGATTTAAGAATATTGACCCATATTAGGCATGATGAATATATTTGAGTTAATAGGCTAATTCTGATCAATTAGTAGCATTGATTAGTAGCATCCCAGGACGTGAAAAAAATTTTAGATTGTATGTGGGCTGAGCAGGAAAGAGAACTATGATCACCCACTGGTACCTGCCACAGGCAAAGGTATACAGAGAGGAACATATATCATATATTTTTGGAAATTTTTGAACTTAGAGTTCTGTAGTCTTGTCCAATTTAAGACAAATAATTATGCATGACAGTGAAATGTTTCCACTTACTTTCAAAGTGAAGAAGCAGATAAAAATCTTAATTATAAGACTTGAATATCCTGCCAAAACACTTAAGTATTATGTATGTTTAGATTAAGGGCATAGGACAGTCTGCCTAATGAGAATATCAGAATTAGTTATCTTAGAGTGTGCCAAATTTTCCACTCTAAATGTAAATCCTGGTTGTCTATGTGGGGGTCACATGCCCAATTGCCTCAGCAAGTCTCACGAGTTGTGAATCTATCAGTTTAAGGGGATAGTGGGGAAGTTGGGTACTTGAAAAGTGCACACTCTATCTAGAAGCATTCACGTTCAGAATTTAAAATAATGCAATGCTGGTCAACCAGAACACATGTACAGGTGGCACTGGGCTAGTGGTTGCCAATTTGGGAGCTCTACTTTGGAAAAGAAAGGGGTTTAAATGAGTACCCTACATATTTCAACAATAGTAGAGTGTGAGAATCACATCACCACAGATTGTGGCCTGCATCACGATAGACCAAATAAATTCCTTTGTTTCACTAATTTAATCATAGGTGTTGGTTGGGTCACATTTAATTAAAACCTGTAATTCACAAACTTGTTCAGGTTGTAAAGCACCTGGAAGTTGCGATATTTTTAGAAAAATCATGAAATCATGATTTTTGAGCAAGAAGTAATTTTACTCATTGTGACCAAAAATATAACATTCAATATGAAAAATTTTATCAGAAGCATATAGCTCAGAAGAAAAAAAATCTGTCAACCAGGATTATCTCTTTTTAAATTTTTAAAATTTTTTGTGTCACTTTCCCTAATTCCTTACTTTTCTGCCCCTCATTCCTCATCTGTCTTCCTTTGTTTAGAAAATGTATTCATTTTGCTTTGGCAATAAATGGAAATCAGTTCCAGTACACTGATTTAAGCCTTATCACCTCAATTTTCTTCTTTCTCCATTCATGTATTCTATATTCTCTCACTTTTCTGTTCTTTTCTGTTAGTTTTTCAATTGGTAGTTGAAATTGTAACAGTTTAATGAGAAATTAAATAACTTGCCTTTGTTCAAAGAACCAGTAAATAGGGAGCTGGCATACAACTGTAGGCAGCCTGGCTCCCAGAACCCTCATCTGTAACAGTCTCCCTGTATATTTATAATACATTAATTAACAACCAAACTTATTTTTAAAGTGGTTTTTAATAGTTCTTATTATGCCACTCGCAATTCATGGAGAAATAATGCATATTTTCAATAATGGGGTGAGCAGTAACTTATTCCCAAGGCCACGGCCAAAGTAAATAGCATAATTTCCTTCTTTGTGGGGATGGGGGGTAATGTAGTTAGAAAGGGACACAGAATCCAGGGAGGGCCTGTTGGGATGGAAGAAAATCAAATTTGCTCTAGGAGGGAGAGGGAGTTAATGGAAAAGTACAAGAATCCAGAAAAGAGAAGTTATGGCTGCTGAAGAAAAGGTGGGGCTGGGAGTAGAGGTCCCATGATATAACATGAGTGCAAGAATTTGCTTGAAAGCAAGAAGGGGTGTGTCATTGTCCTGGGGAGAAAGGTGAGACAGGTGAGCATGGTGCAAGTAAGATAACTAAAGAAGGAGAAGGTGGAGAATGATGAACCTCAAGTGCTCTCACTCTGACATAGCATATCTCCCCAGATAAGACAAGATATCCTCTGCCTAGTGTGGGAGCCCTATAATAACAAATTTTGAAAGAAGAAGAAAAACTTACTCATGGATTCTTGCAGTAATACTAAAGAACAATAACAAATATTCAAATCAGTTTAGAGTTAATGCTTTAAATAATCCATCCATTTCCCAGAAGTCTTTACAGAAACTGTACTCTCCATTCCCCAGTAGGCACATGGGTTACCACCGATGGATATTGAATCTTCCTCCCGCTTGGACACTACCCAGGAGTGAAATTCTCAGGAAAGTCTCCAGGTTTACTGTATTTTCAATATTCTGATTTCATCCAGCACCTTTTCTTTCCCCTGTTTTCCACTCCACCCTCTTTCTTTCTTTCCTCTTCTCAGTTTGGAGAATCTCCTCTCCATGAAGTAATAGCTTCAAGAACTGAAGAAAGACAATGTTACAAAGGTTCCAATTTTATAACAAAAGAAGACCGAGGTGGAGAGAGTCTGTGCCTGAGTATGTGAAAAAAATATATGTAGTTTTCACCTCCAATTTTTCTGATTCAAAGTTCAATGCACTTTCCTCTGTACTGCATAGAGTTTTCTCTTTCTGTTCCTTCTGGAATATTCCTTTAAAAAGTAAATTAACTTCTTCCTACATATTGACACACATACACTCTCTCTCTCTCTTTTGTTCTTTTTATTACTCTCTGGAGTGTTCCTCTTATTAAAAAAAAAAAAAAACAGCCTAAATAACAGGGAATGTTTCTGGAACTTTCAGTATTAAATCATGACAGTACTAGTAATATGTAAACTACTATAGCATGAACCCCACTATATTCAGTGGCAGAAGACTGAGCATTTGTCTTATTTGCCTTATGGTGGAGGTTAAATTCCTATGTGAAGTTTGATCTTAGATCATTTCCGTCATCTTTTTGAAAACTTATTTAACCAATCTCTAAAAAGACAAGATTTAACAATGCTCTGTTAGGTTCAACTTTTAATGACTCATTTAGTCTAAATCCACAAACTGAAGTCCTGTGTTCCTGGGCTTTTTAGCCTTAGCTAATCAAATCTAGGATAATGGGGAAGCAAAAAGACTGACATTGTAAGTTTAGGACCTGCCTGGAAAGGGGAAGACAGGAAGAACAAGATCCCCAGATATCAAGGATTCGTGCCAGAGAAACAGTCAGAAACATGCTCAGTTCCCTTGTAAACTGTGCTAAATGGACACACAGGTAAATTCATGAGGTCAGCTGTTTAAAGTTATCAGAGTTAAACCCCTTTGACGAGAAGCTTCCAGAAGCTCTCCACTCCCTTCCCCTGTGATTTGGTCACAGAGAGTGGAAAGATCCGGTGCTTTGGTGCCATGACAGAGGCCCAGAAGCCAGACAAAGGACTGGAGATGAACAGGGAGGTCATTTTGTCTTCTTTGTAATGGCTGAAACTCTGAAGGGAACATGGAAGACGTTAAGTCTTGGTTAAACTTTCTTTAGTTGTCCTATGTACTCCTTTCTTCTCACCTCTTGCTTACTCATGTGTGTCTTTCCTGAATTGAGAAATAGAAAGGGACATAAATATTCTGGAGTTGACACTGAGGAATACTAGCAAACATCCACAAGAGTTTGGATGAACAGTGTAAAAAGCTTATGATTCTCATGGAACTCTTTTTAGAGAGGGTGTCCAGATTAGTCTTCATGAGATATATACAGTGGATGTTCAGATGCTAGAATGCTTAGATTTCAATCCTAATTCCTCTACTTACTACCTGTGTGACCTTGCAAAAGTCATTTAATTTTTTGTGTCTTAGAGTATTCATTTTAAGTACAAAATTTATAGTAATATATAATTCATAGAATTGCTATGAAGGTGTAAGACATATACTTCATCTATATTATAACAATAGTTTCAAATTGCAGTCCTTATCTACGTATACCTATATATACCTGCGTGGTACAGATGGACCATAGCCTCCTCTGCCTCCGGCACTGTGCTGGTTTAAGATTTTCAGAGAAATAATAGAATCAAACCCTTTGTGCTTCTGGTTTGAGAGCCCTTCCCCAAGTTACCATAGTCCCCTGAGATGTCCTTAAGAATGACCTCTCAAGAGGGCCTCACTCATCCTCTAGGACCACACAGTGTATTGATCTTCAGAGGTGAATGGCCCTATGCATCTTTCAGCTAAATACTATATATAATAACTAATTACTCACCTTCCTCTGAGATTAATCCCAACATGTGTCACATATCCATTTACCTTATTCACCATCAGAAGATAATTCTCATTTTAAGGAGCATATTATCATAATGATTAGTGTAACTCCTAATCTGATTTTCTTTCTTACACTCTAAAATCCCATAAACCATGCTGTCTGAAATTACTATCACCAGATTCCCCTGTATCTTTACTTTCTCCAAATGTTCTGTTCATCATTTTGTTTTAACAAGCTCAATTGTCCTTTAAAGTACTGTGCCTCTTGCAGCCCTCTGAGCAATGGTTATTTTTGATTCCATACTCATATACCACAGGGTCTTGAAATATTGCAGGAGAAATTGAAGACTTGAGTTGATTGTTTAACACATGTCAACCTGAAGATATTTGACTTTGTTCTTGTATTAAGTTATTTCTGTGACTTAACTGGATGAGAACAAAGCAAAACTAAATAAAACCTGGTTTGATTATAACAGTAATGAAATATTGAGCTTGATGGTTTTCCGAGATCATTATGTAAGATATAGATATATCTATATCTTACATATACATATTATATGTCTATGTAATAAAGCAACCTTATTCATCACATACAGTTATGTCAGTAATGGACTAGAAAAATAATTTTGAGATTTAGATTAATTCACATTTTTTGCATTTTTAGATTACATATTAAAAATTGAAGTAATATTTTTTGCATATGCATAATGTTCTAAATTTCATTTCAAGAAGATACTTTAAATTGAAAAAAATAAATTTTAATGGTGTCCTGGGGATACTTGGACAAGCACATGACTTAATTAAAAGCTCAGTGTGTAGGGCACCTGGGTGACTCAGTGGGTTAAGCCCTGCCTTCGGCTCAGGTCATGATCTCAGGGTCCTGGGATCGAGTCCCGCATCGGGCTCTCTGCTTGGCAGGGAGCCTGCTTCCTCCTCTCTTTCTCTACCTGCCCCTCTGCCTACTTGTGATCTCTCTCTATCAAATAAATAAATAAAATCTTAAAAAAAAAAGCTCTGTGTGTAGAACCTCAGTTTTACCTTCTATGAACTATGTGCCTTTGGGTAAGTTAGATAATATCCTTGAGTTCAGTTTCTTATTTATAAGACCTGTGAATATGGATTCAACAAACCTGGCTTATGTAAGTACAGCTGTCCCCCTTACTCTCATTGCCTGCCCTTTTCACAACCTTCTTCTTTCCTCCTGCTTCTGAGCAAAAGAAATTATTTTGTTTTGCTGAAACCCTCATAGCCAGCTAAAACCATTTGAATCTTCTCTGTATTCATAATGGGTAGACTTTTCATTTTCCAAAGCTCTCATTAACTTCAGGTGAAGTGCTTGATTATAGAGAAGGAAGAAAAGTTGAGGGACAAGGCTAGGTAGAGTTAGGGTATGACCCCCAGGTCTGTGATACACCAAAGGGAATTAGAGTTGAGAAAAAGGAAAGGAACTTACCTCTTTGTTCTCCTAAAAAGAAACACAAAAAAGTTTACGGGGTTGTCTGGCATTTTTTTTTTTTTATTGCTGCTTTTCATTTTGGAAATATCAGAACAGGGAACTCCTGGGAACACCAACCCCTGAGTGTCAGCTGTGGCTCAGGGAGTTAGGAAATTATCTATCTCCTCCATTGTTGCCATTCAAACCTGGGGATACCTTGAATTGAGTTGGAGAAAGGAAAAGGAACTTACCAATACTTGATCGAGACAGTGCTAAAAAAAAGCAAACAAGAATGAGATTTGTGTATTTTAGGGATAATCTAAGATTACCTAGATTACATATGAGGAAAAGGTTGTGGGAAAGAGAGCAGCAATGTGTCACATCTCATTTTCTATTACCAGGTACAATGCAGTGTGGTGGGCAGATGGACATCCATCTACGGATTATTTTTTGGACTTTTGTGTATTTACTTAGCAATACTCTTATGGCAGGCTAAGATTACAACATCTATGCAGCCTATCTTTTAATTTCTCTTAGTAAGGGAATAACAATGTTTGTGAGGATTGCTAGCTTCTGGTCCCCAGAAACTTTTCTCCCTCTTTGACTTTCTTCTTTGTGATCCTGCTGCTTTTGTTCTGTTTCCATCTCTACCCATATTTCTCCTCCTCTTCTTTCTCAATTTTCTTTCTCTTTTTCCCCCTCTGAAAGATCTTTGCACCAAACTAATACTACATAACAGCTTCAACAGGGGATTTATACTTCTCAGAAATCATTTGTGTCCTGTGGAGATGCTCAATAACAAGAAAACAAAATAAGGATGTCTCTAGATATTAGAAGATAAAGAGTCAAGGCAGAGAAAAGGCACTTGTCAAGATGGATATATCACCCTCTCCTCTAACCACTTGGAAATGTTGAGCGTGATAATTTTTAAAGTTTTAAAACATAAAGCTGAACTTGAAAACTAGAAAGAAAAGTCTCCAAGGGCCATATATCAAGAAGGAGCCCATAATTTTGTTAGCAAGTGAGAAGGTTCATCACCCATATATCTTAATGGGAGGTTGACTTTTCAATACATGATCAGGAGCAAAAATTAAGGACACAGACCTCATGTTGTGGAAGAACATGGGACTAGACATTCTATATATCTAAGGCTCACAAAAACTCTATCTGTGAGAAGGTCACTGTTAATTCATATCTGTTTGTCAGGGTTTGCCAGGAAGTGATCTGTTTTCACCAGGCTATGGTGCAATACATTTCAGAGAATATAAATCACACGCATCTGACTTGTAAATCATAATACAATTAATAACAATAAAAATAGCAAATGAACTTAGAATGAACTTAAACATTTACATTAAAACATAAGAAATTCTGAAAATTAATGAAGGGTTTCATATAGTAAACTAGAAAAAGGAACTAAAGTAGAAGGAAATAGGGTGCCTGGGTGGTTCAGTGGGTTAAAGCCTCTGCCTTCAGCTCAGGTCATGATCCCAGATCCTGGGATCAAGCCCCACATTGGGCTTTCTCCTTAGCCAGGAGTCTGCTTCCTCCTCTCTCTCTGCCTACTTGTGATCTCTGTCTGTCAAATAAATAAATAAAATCTTAAAAGAAATAAAATAAAATAGAAGGAAATACTAAAGTTTAAAAGAGAAAGTAATATAATAGGAAAAAATAATTAGTAGATATTCAACAAAACCAAAATTGATTTTCAAATAGAGTAATAAAAACAACTATCTCTGGCACAGATGAATGACCAAAGTAAGAAAGCACAAACCCAGTGATACTAGGAATAAAAAATAGCACATATCTAGGAGGTGCTCAGTCAGCTAAGGGTCTGCCTTCAGCTCAGGTCATGATCCGAGTCCTGAGATGGAGCCCCCATTGGGCTTCCCACTCAGCAGAGAGTCTGCTTCTCCCTCCTCTTGTGCTCTCTCTCACAATCTCTCTCTCTCTCAAGTAAATAAATAAATAAATAAATAAATAATAAAATCTTTTTTTAAAAAATAGGACATATCCATAGATAGAGTGCATATTTTTAGAATCATAAAATACTTTTATGTCATTAAATTAAAAAAATAATTAAAATGTATTCAGTACTTATTCTTAAGATTTTTGTTAGCAAACTAGAAATAGGAGTTTTCTTAACCCAATAAAATGGAACTGACAAATGGAAGCAAGCATCATGTTTAGTGGTGAAAACAGAGGCATTCTTGCTAAAATCAGGTACCAAGAAGAATGCCTGTGATTATTGCTAGTGTCAGTGCTGTATATTTTGGATAAAACAGTAGGATAAGGGGAAAGTTTAAGAACTAAAAAGAAGACTCAAAAATTGTTAGTTTTGCAGATGGGATTTTCTACATACAAAATCCAAGACTCTAAATTATTAGAAGTCTTAGAATTCAGCAGGGTGGCTAGGTACAACATCTACTCTCAACAGTACAACATACAACTTATATAGCAGCAGTAATCGTCTGTAAAATCCAATAGAAAAAAAAATCATTCACAACAGAAACAAAAACAAATATGTGCATAGTAATTAATCTAACAAAAGATGCTCCAGACCCTTTAGGGAAAATTATAGAACATTACTGAAGGGCCTATAAGAAGATTTGAGTAAGATACATTATCATATTAATGCATCAGAAAAATTGATTTTATAAATCTACAGATTCAATGAAATTCCAATGAAATCCTACTGTGACTCATACAATCTTGAGAAATGGACTAAATTTTGTGCAAAAATTAAGGTCCAAGAATAGGCAAAGCATTTCTGAAACAACAACAGAGAGGGAAAAATGTGTTATTCCTCATAGTAAGTGTCATAAAGCTTTAGAAATGGAAGCAATTTAGTATCCATTGAGCAAAAGACAAAAGCTCACTAAGACAGAAAATCCATGGAAAAATTAAGTGTAAGATAAAAGAGGTACTACAAATCAATGGGTTAAGAATGCATGAGTCAATAAATTCAGTTGGAACAATTGATTTTTCAGAAGAAAATTAAGCCCCGGGGCACCTGGGTGGCTCAGTGGGTTAAGGCCTCTTCCTTCAGCTCAGGTCGTGATCTCAGGGTCCTGGGATCGAGCCCCTCATCGGGCTCTCTACTCAGCAGAGAGCCTGCTTCCCTCTCTCTCTCTCTCTGCCTGCCTCTCTGCCTACTTGTGATCTCTGTCTGTCAAATAAATAAATAAAATCTTTTTAAAAAAAGAAAGAAAATTAAGCCCCATCTATATTATTTGTAAACAAACAAAATTCCCAAATGCAAAAACCTCCATTTGGATTAACATCCTGTGTGTGGAAAGAGAAAATTTAGCTATTAAGAGAAGGTGTAGAATAACATCTATGTGATGTCCAGACTAGAAAGGCAAAACAAAACAAAACAAAACAATCAAAAACCAAACCCCCAAAATCTAAAAGACAACAAAAGATTGACAAATATTATTACAACTAATTGTGTGTGGGTGGGGAGGAGGGAGAATGGGGCCTTCTAAATGTCAAAAGACACCATAAGAATTTGAGAATAGTGCAAAGGATCATAGGAGAAAAGAGGGAAAAGTGAATGGGAAGAAATCAGAGAGGGAGACAAACCGTGAGAGACTCTGGACTCTGAGGGTTACAGAAGGAAGGGGATGGGGGCATGGGGTACCTGCGTGATGGGTATTAAGGAGGGCATGTGTTGTGATGAGCACTGGGTGTTATACGCAACTAATGAATCACTGAACACTACATCAAAAATTAATGATGTACTAATGTTTACTAATTGAACATAATAAAAAAATTTTAAAGTAGGAGAATCAGAGAAGATATTTGCAGATATTTAACAAAATATAAAAGATTTGCTTTCATAATTATAAAGAATTTCTACAAATCAATAATCTCATGGATAAATGGGTAAACTAAATGAACAGTTTGTATAAGGTGAAGCCTTAAGTAGGTAGTAAACATGTAAGATACTCAGTTTCAGGATTGAGCAGAAAAATGTGAATTAAAAATTTTACGCTAATCCAAGTGGCAATAAGGTGGAAATATGACAAAATTGGGTTGTTACTGATGTAGGAAAATGGGAAAATTTTACAGATTTTTGTGTGCCTCCTATGTGGAATTCAATTAAACAACAGCTAGTAAAGTAAAAAAGTGCTTAAATTACATAAATGTTCCTACACATTGTGATTTATTAATCCTATTTCTGGGTGTGTACCTAGGATTAATTATTTTTTAAATTACTTAAGGAGAATTTGCAGCATTATTTATGATAGCAGAAATTGAACACATTGAGAACAGAATAGTAGGAGAAAGAATAGAAAAAATATGTTCATAAGTTGGGATATTTATTTAACAATTAAAATGTATAACCTGGATTTCTGTATGTTTTCAATATAATATTTGGGGGGGAAAAGCAAGCTGTAATGATACTTTCAGAATGATGTCATTTCAGTAAAATTTTTAAATAAATATGTACAAAAATACTATGTATTGTTCAGTGATCCATAAAAATTATATAAATAGATGAAAATAAACTTACAGGATTTATGGTACATTTATACGAATTTGGGAATTGGGAAGAGTGGAATATGTGTAGGGATGGGGACAAAAGAGATTTCTATATTATGTCACTTGAGAAATACAACAAAATATCAGTTGTCAAATCTAGAGCATGGATTTACAAGGGTCAATTATTTTTGTACTTAAAACTTCTTTAAGAGATAGAGATAAAATACAGAAACTATACAGGACGTGCAAACCAGATGATAGTAGAAAAGCCACAAGGAACTTACCTAAGGAGTTGGCTGATGGTGCTAAAACACACACAAAGAAACATGAGGTGAGTTGTCAGAATTTGGATCACTGACCTTGCATATCAATTACTGTGACCTCCTCTCAGGAGGTGGTCGAGGCCCAGGGAGATCTATTGACCTGGCTGTGGGTACCAGAAGCCACTCCCACCAACTCCATCCCTTCCATCTCTTTAAAGTGTTTCAGCTTTTAGTAGACAGATGTTATTCCTATGAAACTTTGTGGCTTACATTTCTGTCCTAATACCTCCCTCATTCCTTTCTTTTCTTCTCCTTTCCTCTTCCACTCCTTTCACTTCCCTTTCCTGTCACTCATTATTACCTCTTTTTTTTTTTTTTTTTTTTTTACCTTTTCTTTCAGTCAGTTCTGAAAGCAGCAGGCAAGTTTGGAAACTGACCATTTGTTAATGACAAACTATCTTAAATCAGCACTAGGAGGCTTCACTTAATACTCAGTATTCATATGAACTGATGTCATTTCTCTTTTCTCAAAGCTTTTACAATCTAGGGAAGCAAATTTTTGTTTTAAAAACAAGAGAATACTTACTGTAATCTCCTTTGGATCCCTCTAAAAACAAATAAAACCAAGAAAAATCAGTTTGAATTTTCTATTTCTATAGTTTCAATATCATTACAGAGGATTACCCAATCAACACCCTCAAATATCCAAGTAGGCAAGAACCTGGGGACAAAAATCTTCTCATGACTTAATTTATGAGTCAAATGACATGAAAAGCCAGGCAAAGAATAAAGGTAAATACATAGTGAGAAGAGATAATAATTATACATGGAAAAAAACACAGAAACAGAAGAGCACAGTAGTTGTAAAATAAGTTAAGGTGAAGTAAGAGAAAAAAATGGCAAAATATTTACTCAATTAATTGAGAGTTCAAATTTAATGAAGAGTGGCAAATTTAATGAAAAGATGGCAAAATTTAATGAATGGATGGCAAAGTATAATGAATACACACACACACACACACACACACACACACACACACACACACACATATTGTAATTAGATATGCATCCTACAACCTAAAACTTAGTAATGTCGTGAAAACATTGTCTAAATAATCTAGAGACAAAGTAAATTATATGAAAACTTGCCATCCTATTACTATTGTTTTCATGAAAGTGTAAAAATAAATAATACCAACACTTTGGAAATGACAAATTATGTTGCACAATGGTCTAATTTGCTATTATACTGACATATAAGTAAAGATCTACCTGGAAATGTAAAGACAACTTTTTTTTTTTTTCATCCCCATCCTGAAAATGAATGCTTTCACTTGCTGTAAAACTTAATAACATTAAAAATATATTCAGTGCCTTTCAAAATTTGTGAATTATCATGGCAAATTTAATATGTAATACATGATATATTTAAATATCAAAATTTAAGTACTAAATTTCATGCACCTAAACTGATCTGATGACTTTGCCCAATATTTTCCTGTCAGAGGATTTTTGTAGTCTCTAGCTGACCAGAAAATTTATATCTCCATGTCCAGAAAAGATAGAGGGCAGACAGGTAGAGCTTGGGAACGTAGAAACAAGGTCATTGAGTTTCATAAGGCTACTTTAGAGTGACTGGGAAATCAAAGAAATAAGTTGTCATTTGGTTCTATGAATTTTAAATTATGGCTTATTTAGACCACAATAAATTTTTTACTGATCCAAGTTTTCCCTAAAAATGCAAGGGTAGCCTGGAATAGAAAGAAGCTAAGATTGCAAACTCTACACTTAAGATCCATAGCAGGAAACTAGTAAGGTATTACTAAATTGTGTAAAAATAAGGAACATGAAATCTAGAGTCAGATAATTCTATGTTTCTATCAGGTTGAGTCATTTGCAAACCCTGTGGCATTGGGCAAGTCACTAACATTTTTCATGTGTATGTTTCTCTAATTAGGGATAAAAAATCAAGGATGACGATATATAGTAAGTTAATTGATTTAAGAATTGCTTGCTAAGGATCATCTTTACTGATGAAGAAAATAGACTGTAAGAGGGCAAGAGTAGGAAGAAACCAGTAAGGGGTCAAAGTAGTTCAGGCAAGAGATGTTAATGTTTGAGCTAAGATTGTTGTCATGGTGAGAAGTGATCTAATTTGTAATATAATGGGAAAGTAGTGGGGATGGGATTTGCTGGTGGATTGTCTAAGGAAAGTGAGAGAAAGAAGTTACAGAGGTGTATGGCCTGAGCAATTGGGGGAATGCATGTGCTGGTACCTGTATGCAAATAGGATCAGGACTTGGGTTTTGCACATGTTAAGAATGAACTACCATTCTTATATCTTCAGGACCGCCTTATTATGGTTGCATAGGTTGTTCACTAGGCAGAGGGATTTGGGGGCTAAAATCCCAGTAGTGTCCTTCAATGGGACTGCATCTGCCTAGAGAAAGGAAGACTCTCTAATTTGCACCAAAGCAATCTGTAGGCTAACTTAAAGAGACCTTGAGCAGCCACAGGAGCTTCATTCTTTGTGGTTCACAGGGTCATTTGTAGATATTAAAATAAAGTGAAAAATGTCCACAAGAGTGACTGGTACATAGAAGGTACTGAATGCATGTTAATTCTCTCCCTTTCTTTGTTTATAGTTGCATTTTACTTATCTGTGTACCCTTACATTTCTCACATTCAGGTAGCTTCTTGCACTGGTTTAATGCAGTGTCTTGATGACTGACTATTCTGAGGAGGTTTGTTTCCCAAGAAACATGAGATGTAAATGACAACAGTAGACAAGATCAGGCTTTCTTTGCCCTCTTGGAATTTCAGCGCACAGGTCACACCTTAATATGACAAATTTTAAGGGATTTATTCCTCCATTTCTTAACATTTATATTGAAAAAGACACATTTAGTGGCTAACATTCCTGTGCTCTGGGATATTGAATGTACCTTGAGTACTCAGACTACTTTAAGACGATTAGGAAGTGAATAGAAGAGGAATTGGATGGTACTGGGGGAAAAGACACCTCATGGTGTCAAGGTGACCATTTCTGAATGTTCTCAGAATCCTCTCTACATTTCATTGGTTTCCTGTCTTTTTATCTAAATTGTACAGCCCCTCATGTTATAACAGGAAAGAAAAGAGATCCAAATATACTTACCTTGATCATCATATGAAGTGTCTAGAGAATGAAGGAAAAACATAAGATTCTTAATTTCTCACAAATAGACATCTGTATTAATTCTTAACAATTCAATATTTAATTTATTTACCACTTTCTGTTGAATACAAATGACGGAATCCTAAAAGACAAGATGAAAACATAATGAGATTCTACCCTGACAACTACGTCTACATTATTTTCTTTCTAGGTGAAAATCTGTTTACCTCTTGCTCTTTCAGATCTCTGAGAGGGAACATCTTTTGAGGGGAAAAAAAAAAAACAGATTAAGTTTACTAACAGCTCATCAAGAAATGTTTCATCTTATGTCTAAATCCAACTAGTAGGCTTTCTCTTCTTCCCTAGATTTTTCTCCTTTCCTAGATTTCCCTTGGATCCCATTTCAGGAAAGAAAGAGAGGATCCCATGGCTCCTCACTCTGTTCATGACAGATGAATCATAGAAGTAAGAGGATAAAGCATGGACCAAGAGGCCAAGTGTGGGGCATGACAGGAGGCAGAGTCTCCTCTCCTCTCACCTTTTGGAAATATGAATCTTTATGCTTGTAGAGTGTGTACGTGTGTGCATCTGTGTGTGTGTGTGTCCCTATAAAAAAGTAGGGTGCCTTAGCCTCTATTTCGAACCATTAGATTTCTGGTTGTTTAATTTCAAATGAGCTTTATCATTATTTTTGCATCTAGGAAATTGTTTCAGAGAGGTTTCTTCCCTTTCCAATATCTTGGTATAATCAGGAGTTGGAAATAATATTTTTAATGTCTCAGAAAGGGGACATATTTGTCTTTTCTGAGAAAATATACAAATCACATTATTTATATACATACACACACACACACACACACACATATGTATAGAAAGGTAGATTGGCAGTTGGATATTGTAATAATAAAAGGTGTGCTGACCTCACAAATTGTGCTCAAAGGGAGATGGGCTTTTTTTGTTCTATAAGAACACATTTCTCTATTCATTCTGTAGTAGTTCCTAATCTATTTACCTCTACCATCCTCATAGTCCAGAAGACCAGCACCTGGAGAAAAAAAGAGAGTACTTCATGGTTTTGCTTCTTGAAAAGAAGTGGGGCTTTAAGACTCAGAGCTAATGTAGAGATGGACTCCCAGTAATGAATGATGATGGGAATTTATTTACTTTGTAGGAACTAAGGACTGCATAGCTGGAGCAGATGATGAGTGACTATGCCAGTCACCAGTTTCACTAGACTAGACAGTAATCAGAAAGGGCCTCAATTTGCTTTTCCTTCTTTGTGCTCCAGAACTTAACTCCTGTTTTCCTTCTCTTACTAATCCTGGGCTATCTTTCACCAATTTTGACATCTCACTAGACATTGCCATGGAAAATATGCTTCATCTCTTCATATCTTGAACTTGATGCTCTTCTCAATCATAATTACCTTAGTTGTGTTTACTCTTTTATTATTCCTAGCTAATTTGATTCTTCTACCCAGCCACCTTGCCGAGGCCCTCTTCACTACCAGATTTAGAGCTTCTATTCCATTGCCTGAGGAGTCTGCTGTTTTCATGACTTGGTATTCCTGTTGCTGTTGTTCCACAGAAGGTATCCGAAGAGAGCCTCAGAATCATGCAAACCTACCCCCTATTAGTTTATTCTGCCCAATTTCAGTTTGGCACTCCGTGTTAGATAGAAATCTCTGGTAGATTTCTCTGAGTAAGTTAGAAGTTCAGTTTATGGAATGATTCATTTTGCAAGGTGCTGGGAATACAATGGTAAATAAGACAGACTTTGTCCCTGACTTAAGGAAATTCCATTACGCTTTCTATTTTTCTTTCTCTCTTGGGTCTAAGTACTTACTTTGTTCTGAACTGTATCTTGAGACATCAATTTCTGTGGAAGAATCAAGCAAAAATATTACTATTAAGTACTTGTGAGAGGTGTTCATCCTCCTGACCCATCTTTCGTCACTCTAAACTGCTTCTGTGTTCCCAAGGTGGCACTCTTGATATGATGTATTACTGGTTCCTACCCCTTTCCAGCACCTACAGCCAGCCCAGTTCTGTCTATTTCCACACTTATTCTCTGAGGGCTCATAGGTGCTGAGATAAGAAAAACGGGTGGTGGGGGGGGATACAAGGTAATGAAGAAAATACTGAGGAAAATCCTGGAAAGAGACACCTTAGAGCATAGAAATAGGTCATTGGCTACATGAGCCCCATCTCTGTTTCCTTCACAAATACTACTCTATATTTATTTGTTTCTTCTTATCATCTCTGTACTATTAAGTAACTAAAATTCCTTTTTTTTAAGATTTTATTTATTTATTTATTTATTTATTTGAAAGAGAGAGATATCACAAGTAGGCAGAGGAGGAGGAGATGGGGAGAGAAAGGCAGAGAAAGAGGGGGAAACAGGCTTCCTGCTGAGCAGATGTGGGGCTTGATCCCAGGACCCTGAGATCATGACCCAAGCCGAAGGCAGAGGCTTAACCCACTGAGCCACCCAGGCACCCCAGTAACTAAAATTCTTGAAATTTTTTGGTATAATACTAGCTAGTGGTGTCCATCAGCACAGTATCTTTTCTTTTCCATTTTTATTATGTAGATAATTTCCCTTGGAACTTAGATAATTTTAGAGTATTCTTGTTATTACTATTTTTAAATTCAATCTGCTTTTTTGGGGGCTTGACATTATTGGCTATGTGAGCTTTGGGAGTTTAAAAAGTCTCTAGCTATCTCTTTCAAAGTTCTTAGCCATCTAATAAGTAGAAATGAAGTGAAACTGAATCTTGACATCCCTTCCACTGTGACTTTCATGGGGAATTTCCATTTTGACTTGTTACTCACCATTTTGCTTGCGCCGTGTCCATCTTGTTAATAAAATAGCCAGAATGGCAAGTCCCAGTAGAGTCAGGATGACAGCCAAAGTTATTTCTGCAACAAAATCTCACCTGTAGACCTGCTTATTTAGACCTGGTCATTATCAGAGACAATTACCGATCACCTCTTTATTGTTTTCACCGAATAGATATATCTCCTTTTCTGCTACCTGAGCTCCTCTCTTCCTTTATGTTCTTCATCTTATTGTCCCCACATTCCTTCCCCTACCCATTTTTTATGTTGGTCCTTTTGGTCAGATACCAAGAACCGCAGTTGCTGTCTAACTCTTGATTTAGAGTGGAAAATGTGACAGATTTCCTCCTCAATTGAATCCCTTACTCTCTACAGACAGAAGGCTAGAGGAATTCAGTGATATGCAAAGCAATCCCCTAGGGTGTGAGGAAAAAAAATATTAGTTCTACTTTTATGTAATTTTATATTACAACTTTAAAATTCTAGGTTTTCTGTTTTGAAACATATATTAGTACAGTAGTATGTTTTATATGTGTGTGTGTGTGTGATATACACACATATATAATGTGTGTGAAAAAATTTTTACAGCAAAAGTTTTTTGAGCAATCAAAACTTAGTGGCCCCTGACAGAAGGTGGTCATATTAGTGAAAACCACAGCAGAGGGCAAAAATTTCTTACCATTAGGAAAGACCTTTCAGTCATCATCAACAAAGCCCCCCATGATAAGACAGTTATCTGTGATGAATGTTACTTTGATTACTAGGAGAAAGAATGCTGGAACTGCCTAAACTATATCTGTTTATGTATAATTGGAGAGACAAATCCTAATTATATACTTTGCTATGGTTAATGAAAAACTGAAACAGGAGCCTTTGGGAGAAGAAAGGCAGGCAGTGAAGCAGAAGGAAGGAAGGAAGGGAGGAAAGAGTGGAGAAAGGAAGGAAGGGAGAAAGAACAAGAGAAAGAGAAAGAAGAGATAGTAAGGAAAGAAGGAGGAAGGAAAGAAGGAATGAATGAACAAAGGAATCATACATCTGCCTGTAACTGTGAAAAATGTTGAAGACAATTGACTATGAAGGGCTAAGAAAATTAATTACACTGAGATTAAAGATGCTTCAAAAAAGCAATAGATGAATTCATCTCAAGATGACACCTCCAATTGGAGAAAATTGGGCAAATGTGCAAGTCAGAATTTCATAACTGATGTGAAGTAATCCTTAGTGGTGGAAGGGATGACCAGGTGGTATACTTGGATCAAGCTTCTGGTACTCCTTTTGAGTAGTGTCAGAAATGTTCTGGCTATTGGACAGAAGATGATCTACTCCATTTATGAGGAAAATAAGAGGAAGAGTTGAGGCAGATTATAAAGTGAGTAGTATTACCAGAAGTGAGATAACAGGCTAAGGAATTTTCTTATTATTCCAGAGGATGGTTATTTTCTTTTAGTAATTCAAACTCCTGAAACCAAAGGAAAGATTAATGTCCTTACTCTAGAGTTTAGTTGACTATGTGGGTCGTTTCCCCCAGGCTCCCAAAGGAATCAATGAGAATGAAAGAAAGGATACTGAATTTGAAAGTAAGCAGGCAAGAAAGGTAAAGCCATTTGTTAAAGTCTCGAAGGAGAAGATTTTTCTGATTCAGTAGGGTAAGGGAGGCCTTAGAGAGGAACTCAGTCCATACCCAAAACTGCCATTTTCCAGGTATTGTCTTCAGTGGTTTCTGTTTCATCTGGATTTCTTTGTCAGAGGGTGATGAAGAAAAAAGGAACACTCCAAGCTCACTGTTTCTGAGCAGTATGAACTTGAATGCAGGGGAGACCCTTGTAGACAAGCATGCAGAGGGTTGCAGGGGACTGTGTGACTTAGGTTGATCAGACCTAAGCAGGCTACAGGAGTGTGGCCTATGAAGGTTCCAGAATCTATGTCATAACAAAGAACTGGAACTTTAGAGAGGCAAGAAGAAAGGAAGAAGAGAACCAAGACACTGGGAAGATTTCAGAATATTTTAAAAGACTTTAAACTTATGATTTTGGAAGGGAGTTTATCTGTACTCTGGAATAAGTTCTAATTTTCTAGCGATTTTGAGGCCAGAGACTCTATTTCCATCATCTTTATAACTCTTGAGGCAGAGAACGTCCTATGGAATAGGCACTTAATACATGTTTAATAATTAGAAATGAGAAAAATTCCCAAATCTATTTAAAAGAAGGGCCTTGAAACAAATGGAGGGTGAGCCAGTGAATGAATCCCAGATGTTGAGATTAGATAGTAAGGGAAAGTCAAGAGGTCTGTGGTGCTAAGAAGAAAAAGCCAGTGAATGGGATTTCAAGCCACTGTGGAGAACAAGAGGAGTAATAAAACCATACAGCTTTATTATAACTATAAGGCTTTATGGTAGATACATACCTTACATGTACAAACTTATTTAATCCTTAATAATGTTTACAATGAAACCCTTCACCTGAGACATCTGAAGTCACCTAGCCAACAACTGGCAGAGTTTCTGACTCCAGAGCACACTGTATTCACAAAATCACATTTCATTTCTATCTTGGGGGCCTACTCTTCATGGTAGTGTGTTATAGTGTGTTATAGGCTGAGCTGTCAGCCACTGGAGGAGCAAAGTAATGGCCAGTTTTAGGATGCTCTACCCTCCAATGTTTTGGGCAGCTCTGGACTACTTCTGATTTATTTTTCACCCATCTCCCCACTGACTTCCCTCGGGCAACCATCAGTTTGATCTCTATAATTAAATGCTGCTTCTTGGTTAGTCTCTCTCTCTCTCTCTCTTTTTTTTTTTTTCCTTTGTTCACTTGTTTCATTGCTTAAATTCCACATATGGTACTTATCTGTCTGATTTATTTCACTTAGCATCGTAGTCTCTAAGTCCATCCATGTTGCAAATGGCAAGATTTCATTCTTTCTTATGGCTGAATAATACTGCATTATATATATATATATATATATATATACACACACACACACACACACACACATGTATGTATATATATATGTGTGTGTGTATATATACATACATACACATATATTTAATCTCACTATATATATATATATATATATATATATATATATATATATATATGTATATATATACACATACACACACACACATAATCTCACAGCTTCTTTATTCATCCATCCATGGGTGAATGTTTGGGCTGCTTCCATAGTTTGGTTATTGTAAACAATGCTGCAATAAACACAGGGGTGCATGAATTCCTTTGAATTAGTACTTTTGTATTTTGGGGGAGTAATAAACAGTGGTAAAATTACTAGATCATAGGGTAGTTCTATTTTTACTTTTTTGAGGAACTTCCTTACTGTTTTCCACAGTGGCTGCACCAGTTTGCATTCACACCAACAGTGCATGAGTATTGTTTTTCTGCATATCTTCATGAACTTTTATCATCTCTTGTGTTTTGTTTTTTTTTTTATTTTGGCCATTCTGACATATGTGAGGTGATAATTCATTGCAGTTTTTTTCCCCCCAGGCACTGTTTTTTTAATTTATTTTTATTTTTTTTAATTTCTTTTCAGTGTACCAGAATTCATTGCTTATGTTGATTGTCATTTTGATTTGCATTTCCCTGATGCTGAGTGAAGTTGAAGGTCTTTTCATGTGTCTATTGGCCATCTGGGTGTCTTATTTGGAGAAATGTCTGCTTATGTCTTCTGCTCATTTTTTTAAAAGATTGTATTTATTTATTTGACACAGAGAGAGAGAGAGAAAGAGAGAGAGAGAGAGAGAGTGAGAGAGAGAACACAAGCAGGGGGAGTGGGAGATGGAGAAGAAGGCCTCCAGCTGAGTAGGAAGCCCAATACAGGGCTTAATCCCAGGACCCTGGGATCATGACCTGAGCCAAAGGCAGTCACTTAACCAACTGAGTCACCCAGGCACCCCTTCTGCCCAATTTTTAATGGGATCATGTTTTGAGTTGAATCGTATCAGTTCTTTATATATTTTGGATATTACCCTTCATCAGCTGTGCTATTTGCAAATATCTTCTCCCATTCCATGGATTGCCTTTTAGTTTTGTTGATTGTTTCCTTTGCTGTGCAGAAACTTTTTATTTTGATGTAGCACCAATTGTTTATTTTTGCTTCTGTTTCCATTGTCTTAGGAGATATATCTAGAAAGATGTTGCTATGGGCAACATCAGAGAAATCACTACTTGTGCCCTCCTCAAGGATTTTTATGGTTTCGGGTCTCACATTTATGTTTAACCCATTTTGAGTTTATTTTTGTGTGGTGCAAGAGAATGGTCCAGTTTCATTCTTTTGGATATAACTGTCCAATTTTGCCAGCACCAGTTGTTGAAAAGACTATCTTTTGGGCACTGTATCTTCATTTATCCTGTGTCAAAGATTAATTGACCATATAGTTGTGGATTTTCTCTTCTATTCCATTGATCTATGTGTCAACTTTTATGCCAGTACTGTGCTGTTTTACTCCCTACTGCTTTGCAATATAACTTGAATTCTGGAATTGTAATACCTCCTGGTTTTTCTTTCTCAAGGTTGTTTTGACTAATCAGGGTCCTTTTTGTTCCCATAGAGATTTTAGGATTGTGTGTTCTAGTTCTGTGAAGAATACTATTAGTATTTTGATAGAGATTGCATTTTATCTGTAGGTTGCTTTGGGTAGTACAGGACTTTTAACAATATTTGTTCTTCCAATTCATGAGCATGGAATGTTTTTCCATTTCTTTGTGTTGTCTTGAATTTCTTTCATCAGTGTTTGACAGTTTTCAGAGTACAGGTCTTTCACCTCTTTGGTTAAGTTTATTCCTAGATATTTAATTGTTTTGGGTACAATTGCAAACGGAGTAGTTTTCTTAATTTCACTTTTAGTTGCTTCATTACTAGTGTAGAAAAATGCAGGATATTTGTGCACATTGATTTTGCGTTCTGTAACATTACCAAATTCACTTGTCAGTTCTAGTAGTTATATGATGGTCTTTAGGATTTTTTTAATTATTTTTATTATCATATAAAAATTATTTTTTATTAACATATAATGTATTATTTGTCCCAGGGGTACATGTCTGTGAATCATCAGACTCCCACATTTCACAACACATACCCTCCCCAATGTCCATAAACCAACCACCCTATCCCTACTCTCCCACACCCCAGCAATCCTCAGTTTGTTTTGTGAGATTAAGAGTCTCTAATGGTTTATCTCCCTCCCAATCCCATCTTGTTTCATTTTATCCTTCCCTGCCCCTGCAACCCCCTGTCCTGCCTCTCGAATTTCTCATATCAGAGAGATCATATGATCTTTGTCTGTCTCTGATTGATTTATTTTGCTCAGCATAATTCCCTCTAGCTCCATCCACACCATTGCAAATGGAAAGATTTCATTTCTTTTGATGGCTCCATAGTATTCCATTATATATATATATATATATATATATATATATATATATATATACCACTTTTTCTTTATCCATTCATCTGTTGATGGACTCTAGGTTCTTTCCATAGTTTGGCTATTGTGGACATTGCTGCTATAAACATTCAGGTGCACGTGCCCCTTCATTTGTATCTTTAGGGTAAATACCAAGTAGGGTGATTGCTGGGTCATAGGGTAGCTCTATTTTCAACTTTTTGAGGAACCTCCATGCTGTTTTCCAGAGTCGCTGCTCCAACTTGCATTCCCACCAACTGTAGGAGGGTTCCCCTTTCTCCATCCTCGCCAACATCTGTCATTTCCTGACATTAATTTTAGCCATTCTGACTGGTATGGTACCATGTCATCCATGAATTGTGAGAGTTTTACTTTTTCATTTCTTTTCCAATTTGGATGACTTTTACATCTTTTCATTTTCTATTTACTGTTGCTAGGACTTCCAGTACTATGTTGAATAAAAGTGGTGAGGGTGGATATCCTTCTCTTCTTCCAGACCTTAGAGGAAAAGCTCACAATTTTTTACCATTGAGTGTGATGCTGGCCATAGAGTTTTCATAAATGGCCTTTATTATGTTGAGATATGGTCCATTTAAACTCACTTTGCAGAGGGCTTTTATCATAAATATATGTACTTTGTGAAATGCCTTTTCCGGGAAGGAGTCAAGATGGCAGAGGAGTAGCAGACTGAGATGACATCAGGGCCTAGTCAGCTAACTAGTCAGGCCTAGTTATCAAACAATTCTGAACACCTACAAACCCAACTGAAGATCGAAGAAAAGAAGAGCAGGAATTCTAGAAACAGAAAATCGACAACTTTCTGAAAGCTAGGACATGAGGAGAAGTTAATCCGAAGCAATGGAAAGATAGACCATAGGGGAAGGGGCTAGTTCCTGGCAAGCAGTGGAGCAACGGGGCACAAAATTCAAACTTTTAAAAGTCTGCTCCACTGAGGCACATATCTCCAGAGGCTAAATGAGCCCTTGTGGGGACAGTGTAGTCTCAGGTACCATGGGGTCACAGAAGGATCAGGGTGTCTGAGTGTAGCAGAGCTCACAGGTCTCACAGCGGGGAAGCCAGCTACAGAGTCGGACCCAAGGCATGAGCTCTCAGCTTGGGGTTATTTTAAGTTGTGATCTGCAGCACATTTGGACCATTGCTCTTTGAGAGGGACCCCACAAGTAGCAAACCCAGGGAGATCCACCTATACCACTGGAAGAGCAGAGAAGCAGGAATCTGCTGGGTTTGGAGACTCCAAACAAGACTGTGTGCCAGAGACAGAAATACTAAGTCACAGACTGGGTGAGTTCGGAGTGCGGCCGGAGACCAGGGAGATGGGAGAGACTGAAAGCTTTTCTCCAAGGGCACACTGAGGAGTGGGGCCCCAAGCTCTCAGCTCCTCTGGGCCAGAGATTTGAAGGCTGCCATTTTCATTCCCATCCTCTAGAGCTCTAAGGGAAAGTGTTCAGATAACAGAAGCTACCAAGAGTGAACCCAAGCAGATTACTTAGCCTGGCCTCTGGCAAGGGTGACCCAATTGCACCTCTGGCAAAGACATTTGATAATCACTACAACAGTGCCCCCCACCCAAGATCAGCAAGAACTTCCAGCTAAGACCAAGCTCACTGATCAAGGAGAAGAGCAGAATTCCAGAGAGGGGAAGGTAAAGTGTGGAATACATGGCTTTCCCCCCATGATTCTTCAGTCTTGCAAAGTTAATTAAATTTTTTTAATTTTATTTTTTCCTTATTATAATTTTTGTAACTTTTCCTTTTCCTCTTTTAACGTTTCTTAACTAGTTTATCTTAACAATATTTTTCTTAAAAAATCTTTTTAAAACTTTCATTATTTTAGTCATATTTTATCTTTCATTGTATTTAACTTTATTTTTTGTATACATATAGGGGATTTTTCTTCTAAAAAATTTTGGGATGCAATTTCTTCTAAAATATCAAAATATACCCTAAATCTAGCACAGGGCCTTGTTCTAGTCTCTAGCCTGAGCAAATTCACTCTACTTTCTTTTTCGTTCTTTTTCCAAACCAACTGATCTTACCAATTCCTTTTCTAGAATTTTTTTTTAATTTTCATCTTTACAGTCATATTCCATCCCTTCATCATGTTTGCCCTTATTTTTGTAGATATATAAATTTATCTTTCTTTAAAAATTTGGGAGGTAGTTTCTTCTAAGAGTCCAAAATACACACAAAATTTAGGGACATTGCTACCCTTCTAGTATTTTATTCTCTTGTTCATATATTCTTATCTGGATAAAATGACAGGCAGATAAACTCACCACAAAAAAAAAAAAAAAAAAGGAAGAAGAACAAGAGACGTTACCAAAGGCTAGGGACCTAATCAATATGAACATTGGTAATATGTCAGATCTAGAGTTCAGAATGACAATTCTCAAGGTGCTAGCTGGGCTTGAAAAAGGCATGGAAGCTATTAGAGAAACCCTGTCTGGAGAAATAAAAGCTCTTTCTGGAGAAATAAAAGAAATAAAATCCAACCAAACTGAAATAAAAAAAGCTATTAATGAGGTACAATAAAAAATGGAGGCTCTTACTGCTAGGATAAGTGAGATAAAAGAGAGAATTAGTGACATAGAAGACTAAATGATGGAGAATAAAGAAGCTGAGCAAAAGAGATGAAAACAACTACTGTACCACAAGGGGAGAATTCAAGAGATAAATAATACCATAAGACAAAAAAGTATTAGAATAATTGAGATTCCAGAAGAACAAAGAGAGAGGGGGGCAGAGGTGCATTGGAGCAAATTAATGTAGAGAATTTCCCTAATATGGCAAAGGGAACAAACATCAAAATTGAGGAGGCACAGAGAACCCCCTTCAAAAATCAATAAAAATAGGTCCACACCCCATCATCTAATAGTAAAATTTACAAGTCTTAGTGACAAACAGAAAATCCTGAAAGGAGCCCAGGAAAAGAAGTCTATAACCTACAATGGTAAAAATATTAGACTGTCAGGAGACTTATCCACAGAGACCTGGCAGGCCAAAAAGAAATGGCATGATATATTCAAAGCACTAAATGAGAAAAACATGCAGCCAAGAATACTGTATCCAGCTAGGCTATCATTGAAAATAGAAGGAGAGATAAAAAGCTTCCAGGACAAACAAAAACTAAAAGAATTTGGAAACACTAAAGCAGCTCTCCAGGAAATTTTGAAAAGGGTCCTCTAAGCAAAGAGAGAGCCTTAAAGTAACACAGACCAGAAAGGACCAAAGACAATATACAGTAACAGTCACCTTACAGGTGAAACAATGGCACTAATTTCATATCTTTCAAGTTTCTGTGAATGTGAATGGGCAAAATTCTGTAATCATAAGTCACAGGGTATCAGAATGGGTAAAAAAAAAAAAAGGCCCATCAATATGCTGCCTACAAAAAACTCTTTTTAGACCCAAAGACACTTCCAGATTTAAAGTGAGGGCATGGAAAACAGTTTACCATGCTAATGGACATCAAAAGAAAGCTGGCATGGCAATCCTTATATCAGATCAATTAGACTTTAAGCCAGAGACTATAATAAGAGATGAGGAAGGACACTATATCATACTCAAAGGGTCTGTCCAACAAGATCTAACAATTTTCAATATCTCTGCCCCTAACATGGGAGCAGCCAAATATATAAACCAATTAATAACAAGATCAAAGAAACACATTGACAATAATAAAATAATAGTAGGGGACTTTAACACCCCCCCTTACTGAAATGGAAAGATCATCCAAGCAAAAGATCAACAAGGAAATAAAGGCCTTAAATGACACACTGGACCAGAGGGACATCAAAAATATATTAAGAACATTCCATCCCAAAGGAACAGAATACACATTCTTCTCTAGTGCACTTGGAACATTCTCCAGAATACATCACATCCTGGGTCACAAATCAGATCTCAACCCATACCAAAGACTGGGATCATTCCCTGCATATTTTCAGACCACAATGCTCTGAAGCTAGAACTCAATCACAAGAGGAAAGTTGAAAAGCACCCAAATACATGGAGGCTAAAGAGCATCCTACTAAAGAATGAATGGGTCAACCAGGAAATTAAAGAAGAATTGAAAAAATTCATGGAAACAAATGATAATGAAAACACAACTGTTCAAAATCTGTGGGACACACAAAGGAAGTCCTGAGAGGAAAGTATATAGTGATACAAGCCTTTCTCAAGAAACAAGAAAGGTTTTAAATACACAACCTCGCCTTACACCTAAAGAAGCTAGAGAATGAAAAGCAATGAAAACTGAAATCCAGCAGAAGAGAAGTCATAAAGATCAGAGCAGAAATCAATGAAATAGAAAAGAAAAAACAAAACAAAACAAACAAACAAAAAACACAGTAGAACAACAACAACAAAAAAAACAAAACTAGGAGCTGGTTCTTTGAAATAATTAATAAAATAATTCCTTGGCCAGACTTATCAAAAAGCCTAAATAAATAAAATCATGAATGAAGGAGGAGAGGTCACAACCAACACCAAAGAAATACACAAAATTATAAGAACATATTATGAGAAATTATACACCAGCAAATTTGTCAATCTGGAAAAAATGGATGCATCCTGCGAGATGTATAAATTACCAAAACTGAACTAGGAAGAAATAGAAAACCAGAACAGACCCATAACCAGTAAGGAGATTGAAGCAGTCATCAAAGATCTCCCAAAAAACAAGAGCCTAGGCCAGACAGCTTCCCAGGGGAATTCTACCAAACACTTTATGAAGAATTAATATCTATTCTCCTGACACTGTTCCAAAAAATAGAAATAGAAGGAAAACTTCCAAAATCATTTTATGAAGCCAGCATTATCTTGATCCCAAAACTAGACAAAGATCCCATCAAAAAAGAATTACAGACCAATACCCTTGATGAACACAGATGAGAAAATTCTCACAAAAATACTAGAGAATAGGATTCAACAGTACATGAAAAGGATTATTCACCACGACCAAGTGGGATTTATTCCAGGACAACAAGTTTCGTTCAACATCCACAAATCATTCAGTGAAATACAATACATTAATAAAAGAAAGAACAAGAACCATATGATACTCTCAATAGATGCTGAAAAAGCATTTGACAAAGTACAACATTCTTTTTTTTAATATTTTATTTATTTATTTGACAGAGAGAGATCACAAGTTGTCAGAGAGGCAGGCAGAGAGAGGCAGAGAGGCTGAGCAGAAAGCCTGATGCAGGGCTCGATCTCAGGACCCTGAGACCATGACCTAAGCCAAAGGCAGAGGCTTAACCCACTGAGCCACCCAGATGCCCCTAGCATCCTTTCTTAATAAAACTCTTCAGTGTGTAGGGATAGAGGGTACATACCTCAATATCATCAAAGCCATCTATGAAAACCCCACTGTGAATATCATTCTCAACGGAGAAAACCTGAGAGCTTTTCCACTATGGTTAGGAACACAGCAGGGATGTTCATTATCACCACTGCTATTCAACATAGTAGAAGAAGTCCTAGTCTCAGCAATCAGACAACGAAAAGAAATTAAAGGCATCCAAATCGGCAAAGAAGAAGTCTAACTATCACTCATTGCAGATGATATGATATTTTATGTGGAAAACCCAAAAGACTCCACTCCAAATCTGCTAGAACTTGTACTGGAATTCAGTAGTGTCAAGATAAAAATAATGCACAGAAGTTAGTGGCATTTCTATACACCACCAACAAGACAGAAGAACAAGAAATTACAGAGTCAATGCCATTTACAACTGCACCCAAAACCATAAGATACCTAGGAATAAACCTAACCAAAGAGGCAAAGGATCTGTACTCAGAAAACTGTAGAACACTCATAAAAGAATTTGAGGAAGACACAAAGAAATGGAAAAATGTTTCATGATCATGGGTTGGGAGAAAAAATATTGTGAAAATGTCTATGCTACCTAAAGCAATCTACGCATTTATCCTTATCAAAATCCCATCCGTTTTTTTCAAAGACATGGAAAAAATAATCCTAAAATTTGTATGGAAGCAAAAAAGATCTCAAATCGACAGAGGAATGTTGAAAAAGAAAGCCAAAGTTGGTGGCTTCACAATTCCAGAGTTTAAGCTCTATTACAATGTTGTCATCATCAAGACAGTATGGTACCAACACAAAAACAGACATATAGATAAATGGAACAGAACAGAGAGCCCAGAAATAGACCCTCAACTCTATGGTCAACTAATCTTTGACAAAGCAGGAAAGAATGTCCAAAGGAAAAAGATGGTCTCTTCAACAAATGATGTTGGGACAATTGGACAACCACATGCAGAAAAATGAAACAGACAATTTCCTTATACCACACACAAAAATAGACTCAAAATGGACGGAAGACCTCAATGTGAGACAGGAATCCATCAAAATCCTTGAGGAAAACACAGGCAGCAACCTCTTCAACCTCAGCAACTTCTTCCTAGAAACATCACCAAAGGCAAGGGAAGCAAGGGCAAAAATGAACTATTGGGACTTCATCAAGATCAAAAGCTTTTGCACAGCAAAAGAAACAGTACACAAAACCAAAGGACAACTGACATAATGGGGGAAGATATTTGTGAATGACATACCAGATAAAGTGCTAGTATCCAAATCTATAAAGAACTTATCAAATTCAACACCCAAAGAACAAATAATCCAATCAAGAATTGGGCAGAGGACAGGAACAGACATTTTTGCAAAGGAGACATCCAGATGGCCAACAGACAGATGAAAAAGTGCTCCAAATCACTTGGCATCAGGGAAATACAAATCAAAACCACAATGAGATACCACTTCACGCCAGTCAGAATAGGTAAAATGAACAAGTCAAGAAATGACAGATGCTGGCATGGATGCAGAGAAAGGGAAACCCTCCTACACTGTTGGTAGTGTGGGTGCAACCACTCTGGAAAACAGCATGGAGGTTCCTCAAAAGGTTGATAACAGAGCTACCCTATGACCCAGCAATCGCCACTACTGGGTATTTACCCTGAAGATACAAATGTAGTGATCCGAAGGGTCAGGAGCACCTGAATGCTTATATCAGCTATATTAACAACAGACAAACTATGGAAAGAACCTAGGTGTCCATCCACAAATGAATAGATAAAGAAGATGTGGTGTATATATATACAGTGGAATACTATGGAGCCAACAAAAGAAATGAAATCTTGCCATTTGCAATGATGTGGATGGAATTAGAAGGTATTATGGTGAGCCAAATAAGTCAACCAGAGAAAGACGATTTTATATGATCTCCCTGATGTGAGGAAGTTTAGAGGTAGAGTGAGGGGTTTGGGGGTAGGGAAGGTAAAAATGAAACAAGATGGGATCAGGAGGGAGACAAACTATAAGGGACTCATAATCTCACAAAACAAACTGAGGGTTTCTGGGGGTGGGGCGTAGGGAGAGGGTGATTGGGTTACGGACATTGGGGAGGGTATGTGCTATGGTGAATGCTGTGAAGTGTGTACGCCTGACTATTCACAGACCTGTACCCCTGGGGTTAATAATACATTATATGTTAATTTAAAAAAAGAAATGTTTTTCACACATCTATTGAAATGATCATATGGTTTTTATCCTTTCTTTTATTGTTGTGGCACATCACTTCGATGGCTTTGTGAATTTTGAACCACCCTTATATACTAGGAATAAATCCTGGTTGATTGTGTTGTATGATTTTTTTATATGTTGGTGGATGAATGTTTTGTTGATAATTTTTGCATTTATAATCATCAGAGATATTGGCCTATAGTACTCTTTTTTGTTGTTGTATCTTTATCTGTTTTTGATATCAAGGTGATACTGACCTCATAGAATGAAGTTTTTCTTCATTTTCTGTTTTTTTGAAATAGTTTGAGAATAATAGGTATTAATATTTTAAAAATTTTGGTAGATTTTGCCTGTGAAGCACTCTGGTCTTGTTTTCTGATTACTGATTCCATTTTATTTCTGGTAATTGACCTATTCAAATTTTCTACTTTTTTTCCTGTTTTAATTTTGGTAGGTTATATATTTCCATGAATTTACCCACTTCTAATTTGTCAATTTGTTGGTATATAGGTATTCATAATATTGTGTAATAAGTATTAGTATTTCTGTGGTGGCGGTGGTATTATTTCCCCTCTTTCATGAGCTATTTTATTTATTTAGGTCCTCTTTCACCCCCCCCCCCTTTTTTATGAGTCTGGTTAGAGATTTATCAATTTTGTTGATTTTTCTCTTCAAAGAGCTAGTTCCTAATTTCTTTGATCTGTTCAACTTTTTTTTTCAGTTTTCATTTAATTTATTTCTGCTCCAATCATTATAATTTCCTTCTTTTTCCTGGGTTTGGATTTTATCTGTTCTTCTTTTTCTAGCTCCTTTAAGTGTAAGTTTAGGCTATATATTTGAGATTTTCCTTTCTACTTGAGGTGGGCCTGTATTGCTATAAACTTCCCTCTTGGAATCACTTTTGCTGCCAAAAAATTTGGATCAAAGATTTTGGACCATTGTGTTTGATTTTTGAAATCAACTTTGATGGCTGAGATTTATTTAGTCTGTTTTTATGGTCTAGACTGGTGAAGGAACACTTAAAATTTTACATGTATCAGGTTAAATTACCAACATTTTACCAACATTTTAATAAGCATCCCATATTTCAGTTAGGACTCACTTATTGACACAGATTTATTGTTGGTACAAGATTAGACCATTGAAATCCTGTCCTGCCATGATGCCCCTGCATGGAGAACCATAGACCTCCCAACACACACCTGCTTCAATTCCAGCTGTCCCACCAGGGCACTCTCTGTGGGGAGAGCCCTGGAACATCGTAGCTTATACTCACTTCATTTCTTCTATACTGCCAAGAAGCCTTCAGTGCATAGAGCCATGGGATCCCTTAGCTTGTACTCACTTCACCTTCAGCTACCCTGCGAGGGCACCCTCTGAATGAAAATATCTGAGTTCCCCCACCTTAAACCACTTCAGCTTCAGCTATTCTGGTAGGAAATCACTGTGTGGAGAGCTCTGGGACCTCTTGTCATGCACACACTTCATTTCAACTTTTCTGAAAGTTCACCATTTGTATAGAGAGCCTCAGGACTGCCCCAGACCATGTGCACTTCAGCTTCAGCCATCCTACCAAGGCAGCCCCATTATGAACCCCCAGCCCATGCCAGCCACAACTCCATCCAGTCAGCAAAAATCACTAGGCACACATAGTTCACACAGGAGATGACTATACACAAGACTATTCTCTCAAGTTTAGGAGAAATAACTATCTATTTAATTCATAGAACCAAACAGAAAGTTAAGCAAAATGGGGAGACAGAGGAATATGCTCCAAATGAAAGAACAAGACAAAACCTCAGAAAAAGAACCAAATGAAATGGATATTATCAATGTGCCTGACAAAAGAGTTTAAAGTAAAGCTCATGCTCACCAGGCTGGAGAGAAAAAGAAAAGAACTCAGAACTTTAACAACAACATCAACAAAGAAAATATGAAAAAAAGTTGAAGAATACAATAACTAATATGAAAAACACACCAGAGGGAATCAATAGAAGATTAGTGGATGCAGAACAAGTCAGTGATCTGGAAGACAGGGTAATGCACCCAACCTGGACAGTAAAAGAAAAAAAAAAAAAAAGAATTTTAAAAACCAAGGGTGGATTAAGGGATGTCTTAGATGACATGAAGTGAACAAACATTCACTTTATAGTAGTCTCAGAAGGAGAAGACAGAGAGAAAGGTAGAAAAGACATCCAAAACCAACATAATATTCTTTGTAAGTGAACATGAAACATTTTCCGGATAGATCAAATGTTAGGTGACAAAAGAAGTCTCAATGAATTTAAGAAGGGTCAAATCATTTCATACATTTCTGACCACAACAGTATGAAATATGAAATAAATCACAAGAAAAAAAAAAAAAAAACTAGAAAAAACACATTGGAGGTTAACCAACATGCTACTGAACAACCAAAAGGTCAACAACAAAATCAAAGAAGAAATAAAAAAAAAAAAAATACATGGAGACAAATGAAAATGGAAATACAATTGTCCAAAATCTCTGGGGTATTGCAAAAGCAGTTCTGAGGGAATGTTTATAGCACTATAGAACTACTTCAGGAAACAAGAAAAAAAAAAACAATCAATCTAACCTAATACCTTAAGGAACAAGACAAACAAAAGCCAAGGTGAGCAGAAGGAAGGAAATAATAAAATCAGAGCAAAAATAAAAGACATGAAGACTAAAAAATGAAGAAGAAAAAATATAAAAAAGATCAATGAAAGTAAGAGATGGTTATTTCAAAAGATGCAGAAAATTGATAAACCTTTAGCCAAACTTATGAATAATAAAATACTAAGGACCCAAATAAATAAAATTAGAAATGAAAAAGAAACAATAAAGCAGTCCAAGATGGTAGAGGAGTAGGAGACCTTAATTTCATCTGGTCCCAGGACTTCAGCTACATAGCTATCAAACCATTTTGAACACCTGCAAACTCAACCAAAGATCTAAGAAAAGAATAACTGCAACTCTACAAATAGAAAAGTGACCACTTTCTGCAAGGCAGGAGGTGTGGAGAAGGTAGTTTAAGGCAATATATGGGAAGACAGACCATGGGGGAGGGAGCCTCCATCAGCCAGCTACTGGCAAGTGATAGAGCAGTGAAACGCAAAAGTGGAACTTTTAGAAGTCTGCTCTGGTGAAGATGAGTAAATGCCAGTGGAGGGTGGGCAGGTGGAAACTTTGCTGGGACAGTGTGCTCTTAAGATCCTCAGGTCACACAAATATTAGAGTGCCTGAGTGTGCCAGAGCTCTTTGGTATCAGAGCAGGGAATCCAGCTGCAATCACTGAGTCCAGGAGTGGGCTCTCAGCTGGGGGTTGCCATAACCCTTGAACTGTGGCACAGTCAGATGACTGTTTCTGAGAAGGGGCCCAGCAAGCAGCAGAATGGGTGATATTCCCCTTCCCCCCACAAGGAGGAGTAGCAGGGAAGCATGCCACAGAAGTCTGTAGGGTTTGGAGACTTGAAATGTCTGAGATAGATATCCTCGGTCACAAGGCTGTGTGAGCATGGACTATGGCCTGAGACCAGGGAGACAGGAGTGACTGACTGCTTTTCTCTGAAGGCTCACTGAGGTGAGGCCCTGAAATTTTACCTCAGGGCCTGGAAAATGGGAGGTCACCATTTACATTCTCAACATCTAAAGCTGAGCAGAAAGCCTTCAGGAAACAAAAGCCACTTGGAGCAAACAGGAGCAGATTACTTAGTTGGCCCCTCTGGCAAAGGTGGTGCAATTCCACCTTTGGCAAGGACATTTGAGAACAAATGCAACAGGCCTTTCCCTCAGAGGATCAGCAAAAACATCCAGCCAAGACCAAGTTTACCGATTGAGAACTGCAAAACTCCAGCACTAGGGGAATATAGCACATAGAACTTATGAGTTTTTTCCCATGATTCAATAGTCTTCCACCTTTAATTTTTAAATTTTCTTTATATTTTTTAAATTTTTCTCCTCCTTTTTAAAATTTTTTTAATTTTCATTTTTACAATCTCATTCTATCACCTTATTGTACTTAACCTTAACATATCTTAATTTACATATATAAAGATATAAATATAGATATGACATCTTAAAGATAAAAGATATATATATCTTTTATATATATATATATATATATATATATATATTTCTTTCTTTCTTTCTTTCTTTCAAATTTTGGGATCCAATTTCCTCTACGAGACAAAAAAACACCCAAAATCTAGTGTATGGCCCTGTTCTATTTACCTGCCTGATCATAATCTTTGTGTTTGCTTGGTTTTCTTCTTCTTTTTTGTTTTCTTTTGTTAGAGTCTTTT